>JAADVT010000260.1:0-35411 GCA_023335895.1 Pythium rishiriense
CACACACACACAGTTTCTGAGGGCTCGCACGCCATCTCCTCCATGGCCGTGCTCGTCCTCGGGGTTTGGGCCCCCCCTCGAGACTGCAGTGCTACACTGTGCAGCCCGAGGAGAGATTTTTTTTCAGTTTATCACAGGGGTACCGGGCGCCATCATCAGCGGGTGCCTCCGGCGCGCAACCTCCCGGGGGTCTTGGTCTTGGACGCGTCTCGTGGGTCTTGAGCCGCTGGAGCGTCTTGAGCCACCGGAGGGTCTTGAGCCGCCGGAGGGTCTTGAGCCGCCGGAGGGTCTTGAGCCGCCGGAGGGTCTTGAGGGGGTCTTGCGCATGAGATGGCAAATTGAAGAATGAGCGCCTGCGGCAGCGGCGAGCTCTTCGGGATGGCGAGTTGGACTTTCCCAATCGGAGACGATATTTTTCATCAAAAGAACATTTCTGATTGGCTAAATATCGTATGAATCGTTTTTAGAAGGGTTTTCGATCATTCGAGATGGGTACAGATTCTGTACCCATTTTGTTTGTTTGTTTGTTTGTTTGTTTGTGGTGTATTGGATACAATCTCAGCTCCCGGTTCTGTACCCATTTCGGACGATCACACCACTGTTTTATCGGATATTCTGTGCAACTGCGACGAAGTGGGTTCGATTATAGATGCGCTTCCACGCAGAAAAAGCGATCATTAACATGTATCTCACACGATGCAGCTTGGATTCGTCGACGGCCTTGCCTCGATCCAAATACAGTAACTCATGACCGCACTCAATGACTCATATCAACGACCGAATCACAGATGATGAACCCACATATCACTCTTGCTTTTCTTCATCATCGACTGCGCCAGCTCACGATTCAGCCTAAATGTCGCACAGCCTCGCGTTTCGTGTCGACGCACTCCCCGCCGACGTCTTCGAACTACTGGCAAGCTTTCTCATAGGCTTTGAGCTGCTGCACCTCTCCCATGTGAACAGTCGGCTGCTCACGGAGCTTCTCGGACGCGATGCCCCCGAATGGAAGCTGCGCGCTCGATGTGACGTTAACGACAACAGCGACACCAAGTCTGCAAAGGAGCGGTATTCTCTTCACCGATCTGTGCGATTCCCTGGTGACATGGCTACTAAGATGTCCGGTCGAGGCGGAGCGGTGGATTTGTGGACCTACGGTCCACCTTGCTGCTGGCGCGAGGGATCGTTCTCGTTCGATTGTGGTTTGCAATGTTGCCCGCCGTCTTCGGCTCCAAGTCTAAGGTTTCTCTAGGTGGTATCGTTTTCGGTGCGCAGTCAACCCCATGGTCGCAACCAGTCTCACCGCACTACAAACGCCAATTCGTCCACATCGACACTCAAGGGGGTTTATACTGCTCGGTAATCGATGCAAAGCCCCTCGTAACGAAAGAGCTTCAGCCCGAGCGCTGGTACCATCTTGCACTGACGTTCGATAAAGGAAGTGGTGGAGACTCGACCCAGCGCGTCTACCCCAACCGTGATATCGTCTACGAAACCAGGGGCCGTTTTTACAGCGAGACATACCGCATGTACTTTCCTCAATTGGGCAGCGGCTACATCGGCGGAAGCTGGTGTAGCTTCAACGGCGTTCTCGACAGCTTTCGGGTGTGGCGCGGTGCGCTCGAGCCGGAACTACTGCGGCAAATGGCGCATGGGGAACAATTCAACGAGCGTCTTGAAGATGTTTCTGAATTGGTGTGGTCAATGGCCACCGCTGCCGATGATCACCACAGGAACGTGCGCCGTGTCCGATACACACGACCTACAGAGCGTGTTTTTACTGAGCTGAAGCAAGTGCCCCAGCCCCTGAAGGCTCCACGAGGATACGGCGGTCATCACGCTCCGACTGTTCGTGCTGGACGCCGTGCTGCTACTGTTTCCAGTACTTTTGGCCGAAAGTCTCGCTGATCGCAGTCCGGCTCAACCGCGTGTGCGTCCCGCAGCCAGATTGACCCACTCCTCGCAACTTGGGAGCTCAGTTAGAGCACCATATTGAAGTCTTCGTCGCGACCCACTAATTCTGAGAGAGCAGGCTTTGCACGTGAGAGGAAAACCCTTAATCCAGCTCTTTCCACGCAATGTCGTCTTTTCCCATGCTGGTCGATATGGATTGGAAGTGAGTCATCGGCCATGTGATATACGAGATGTGAGCCACGGGAGGTAGAGGTGGGTACATATCACTGATGTACGAGATACATACCTAACCGACCCAGCATCTCGGCGTGCTGCTTGTTCGAGCTGCGGACTTCTAGCGCTGCCGTGGACCCACTCACTCTTATTCTTACTCTGCCGATCCGAAATGTCAGTCAAACCTTCGATGGCGCGCTACGCATTTCCAGTCGAGGCATTGCCCGGCGATGTCTTTGAAAACCTATCGGGGTTCCTCACTGGCGTTGATCTGCTCTGCTTATCCCACGTCAACGCGCGCTTGCTCACAGAGGTACTCGCACGCGATGCTCCAGAGTGGCAGCGACGCGCACCGCCCGTGACAGCAGCTCCAGGTCGCAGTGCCATCGTGACGGCAAAGGAGCGATACTGCGTGCACCAATCCCGATCGGTGCTATTCCCGGGTCGTGAAGTGAGCAAGCAGCCCACAAGCGAGCGCGGCGGTGCCATTGATCTCTGGCACGGACGCATGCCACGGAACGTGCGCGTTGGGTCTTTCTCGCTGGATCTGTGGTTCGCGCTGGCGCCAGTCAACTCAACGAGCGAGGTCTACTATGGCGGCATCATCCTGGGTGCCCAGTCGACAGCGTGGTCAAACAACCGGCGACCTAGCAACCACCAACAGCTCATTCACGTCGACCCCAAGGGCAGTTTGTACTGCTCCTTTCTGGACGAGAAAATCACCGTTGCCGAGCAGCTTCAGCCCGGTCGGTGGTACCATCTCGCGGTGACGTTGGATCGACATTCTTCGACCAGGTCCAAGCAGCGCGTCTACCTCGACGGGGACCTCTGGGACGAGATAATTGGAACACCGTGCCCTGAGGCTGACAGGCTGGCCTATGGTCAACTGGGCAACGGCTACATCAGTGGATCGGCACTCGGCACACCCACAGCAGACTTCAGCGGGTGGTATGGCTTCCACGGGGCTCTCAAGAACTGTCGGCTCTGGGACGGCGTGCTCCTCCATGACCAAGTGCGTCGCGTGGCGCAGTCGAGACGGCTCGTACGGACCCAGAGTGTTCGGATCACCTCGGCCATGAACGCGACGAGCCGTGGCCTGTGCGGAGCGGCGTGCCGCGTGCGGTGTACGCGGCCTGTTGAGCGCGTTTTCTCGGGGCAGCCACGGCGATCAGCCCATACCGAAAGCGCCGACAAAACAAGTCCTCCACGCGACTCCACAATGGGCCCAGTCTCTTCCAAGCGGAGACGGTTGTAGTTGATAGCACGAGGGTGTTCAATACAGCTGGGGACTCTAGTGCCGCTTATCTGGTCATCTCAGGCGTCTTTCTTCTTTCTTTTGGGTGGCGGCAGAGTGATGGTCGCCAGCAATCTGTGTGGGGAATGTTGGGTGGGAGAGTCCAACACTTGCCCCTCGGAGACGAAAAAGAGGAAGATCACATATTGACCGACTCGCACACACCATGGCGCGCTTCTCGTTCCGCCTCGACGCGCTGCCCTGCGACGTCACGCTGCTGCTCGTGAGTTTCCTCTCGGGCTTCGACTTGGTGCGCTTCTCGCACGTGAACCGGCGGCTCTTCAAGGCGCTGCTCGCGCCGGACGCGCGCGAGTGGCAGCGCCGCGTGCCGAAGTCGGCCGCCTACGTGGACACCATCCAGACGGCCAAGGAGCGGTACTGTCGTGCTCGATCCGTGGCATTCCCGGGGCGTGGGCTGCCAAAGAAACTAGCAAACGAGCGCGGCGGCTGGGTCCAACTCTGGAGCAACGGCATGCCCCAGTGCTGGCTCCAAGGCTCGTTCTCGTTTGATCTGTGGTTTGCGCTGCATCCTGGCGACAAGGACCCGAGAATGGGAGTCCACTACGGGGGCATCATCTTCGGCGCGCAATGGAGTGGTTGGTCCATCCAAAACTGGTGGCCGGGTTGTCACCAGCAGTTCGTCCACGTGGATACAAAAGGCGCGCTCTACTGCTCTTTGCTCGACACCAAGACGGCCGTCGCCACGGATCTCCAGCCGCAGCGCTGGTACCATCTCGCGCTCACGTTCACACGGGCGCCTGTGGACTCGATCCAGCGCGTGTACCTCGACGGCCAGCTCGTCCACGAAGCGACTGGACAGCTCCACAGCGAGGCGCGGGAGTTGACCCATGGACAACTAGGCAGCGGCTGTATCAGTGGCGATTCGCCGGGCAAACCCACCGAGGACTTTTGTGGCTGGTACAGCTTCAACGGCGTGCTCGACGTGTTTCGACTGTGGCGCGGCGTGCTGCGCGCCGACCACGTGCGCCGCGCGGCGCAGGGCGAGCGCCCGGCCTCGACTGGCTACGGGGATCCCGTGCTGTCCCATGAGTTCCACCCCGGCAACATGAAGGTGCTCGGACCGGTGTGGCGAGTGCGCTGTACGCGACCGCTCGAGCGGGTCTTTGCAGAGCTGCGTGACTTCCACAGCACCGGCGGCCACGCGTGACTCAACCGTCCCTGCGAATCCACCCCAGCGATCTCTTGTATTACTAGTGAAGTATCAATATACGGCTCTCGTTTGTCGTGGTCGCGTGGTTCATCGGATGTCGGCGTGGAGGTGACACACACTGGTGTTGATGCACCATTTCCAACCTTGTGTGTGGGTTCAAATGAGATGGTGGCATTAGCAACCAGATGGTGGCGCGTTGCACGCCACAAGTTGTGACACAACCCCCTGTGACGATGAGTCTGGTTTGGTTGAAGTGGTCCATCTTCCCTGCCATGATTGGCTCTCTTGACAGGCGAAATCCGCTTCAATACAAGACCCTCTCTTTCGTTTTTTCTCTTCCGAGATCCTGTTTTTTTTTTTTCTTGTGTGTGGGGCCATCCCCTCACATCTCAAGACTCGGTTCCGCGCAGAATGTTCCGACCGCTCGCGCTGCTGCTTTCGCTTGCCGCGGTGCTCGCCGACGCGCGCGTCGTGCGTGTGCCCATGGCCAAGCGTCCCGACGACGAGTTCGTGGCCTCGCTGCTGACCAGCCTCCGCGCGCGCGAGCGCCCGGCCGTGTGGGCGCACGACGTTGGGCCGTCGCTGCCCGCGCTCGGCGACCACGCGAGCGTCGTGATCCGCGACTTCCAGAACGCGCAGTACTACGGCGAGATCGAGCTGGGCACGCCCGGCCAGACCTTCACGGTGATCTTCGACACGGGCTCGAGCAACCTGTGGGTGCCCAACCGCAAGTTTGGCGGCCACCACGTGTACGACCACGCAAAGTCGTCGTCGTACAAGGCCAACGGCACGGCCTTCAACATCATGTACGGCAGCGGGCCCGTGTCGGGCTTTTTGTCGCAGGACACGGTCCAGCTCGGCGCGCTCGCGATCCAGGACCAGTTTTTCGCCGAGGTCAACGTCACCAAGGGGCTCGGCCCGGCGTACTACCTCGGCAAGTTTGACGGCATCTTTGGGCTCGCGTTTGACACGATCAGCGTGGACCACTTGAAGACGCCGTTCCACTCGCTCATCGACCAGGGCGCGCTCGACGAACCGGTTTTTGCGTTTTACCTGGGCAACCAGAAGGACGGCGAGCTCACGTTTGGCGGCGTCGACAAGAGCCACTTCACGGGCGAGCTCGAGTACGTGGACGTGACGAGCCAGACGTACTGGTCGATCGCGCTCGACGCGGTCGTGTCGGGCGACCAGAAGCTCACGAACGTCCACAAGGCCATCGTCGACTCGGGCACGTCGCTCATCGCCGGCCCCAAGGACCAGGTCGCGGCGCTCGCGGCGGCCGTCGGCGCGCACAAGTTTATCATGGGCGAGTACCTCATCAGCTGCGACGCCGCGGCGCCCGACGTGTCGTTTGTGATCAACGGCAAGACCTACACGCTCACGCGCGACGAGTACGTGATCAAGAGCGGCCCGATCTGCCTGTTTGCGTTCATGGGCATCGACATCCCGGCGCCTGCCGGTCCGTTGTGGATCCTCGGCGACGTGTTCATGCGCAAGTACTACACGGTCTTTGACTGGGGCACCGACTCGCGCAAGCCCCGCGTCGGCTTTGCGCTCGCGGTCTAATCTCCATCGGGTGTCTCCACTCTGTCCAAGCTAAGCGTGTGGGCGCTCCAATCTCTTGATCCAAGTATCCTGGAACCCAGCCCTCTATGAGCTATAGCATTCGCGCTAATACACTCTCGTTTTTTTTTAGTTCGTTTTTTTCCTCCCTCCATATTCCCCGTCCGTCTGAATCGAGATTTGGCATGCGTGTGGCCGCCGCCTTGGTGGACATGCAGCGATCGGGCGTACAAACCTTGACGAAACAAGCGCCTACGGTTGAGAGGACTACATGCAGTATGACACTGGAATGGTTACTACAGTAGTAGGGCGTCTAGAACGGATATCTTTTGTGGGCCTCTCGGAGAGCACTACTCCCACGAATGCCACGCGCGTTTGTCCAAGATCTTGTCTATGTGGTGTCGATTCACGTGCCTGATAAAGGCCTCCTGCATTTGGCGTGGATCCACACACGGTCCATCGTGACGCCCTTCTTGCGGTTCACGAGCCGTACGGTGCAGTACTCGTTCTCCACGATCTCGTAGGGAAGTTCGGCCGCGAAGAGCCGCTCGATGTCTTGGGTCGAGAAGAAGTACGCGAGCGTCCCGTCGCTGCGGTAGTACAGTGACGGCGCGAGCCGCTTGGCGTTGCGGCGCATCGCGAGATCGTAGAGTCCGTAGTCGCGCAGACACACGACGCCACCGGGCTTGAGCACGCGGTCGATCTTGCGCAGCGTGTCGGCGAACGCCGCCGGCGGCAGTGCCGAGAGCACAAACACCATGAGCACAACGTCGACGCTGTGTGGTGGCAGGTCGAGCTCGTCGTTGACAATGTCGCAGACAAACGCGTTGCACCGCGACTGGTCGTACTGCGCGTTCTGCTTGAGAATGTCGATCGCGCTTGCGCTGAAGTCACACACGTCGGCCGAGACGTTGGCACACTCGTCCAGGATGGGGAAGATCGCGCTGCCGTAACCGCAGCCGACTTCCAGCACGCGGATCGGTGTCTGCACTCAACCAGAATGATGAGTCACATGATAAGTTGTTTGGGGGTTGGTGTCATTTGTCATTGGAGGGTTCCAGACGACGCACCTCGCTCAATAGCTCGGGGAACTCTGTCGTGAGGTAGTTACGGGGCTTGTAAGCTTTCCCTGTAGTATAGTGAACCGGAGAGTGAGCACGTAGCCTCCTGGCTGCCGTCGTCGTGGCGCACGCATGAAGTACCGTGGTTGCGTTGGTGGAACTCGTCCCATTTGGTCTTGGCGACGTCGCCCAGCGTGTGCGCGTCGAGGTCGTCTCCGTCACGCACAGCAGCAGAAGCGTCATCGGCCAGCGCAGTGTCGCCTTCGCACGCGCGCGCGAGCTCCTCCCACGCAAAGTCGCGCGAGTGGAGCGCCACGGGCTTCTTGCCGGCCATGGTGGTGGTGGTTTGCCATCGCCCGTCCCCCGCCAATAATTGTCTCTTGGACCAATTGATTGGTCATAATGCATGTGGTCCACACTGTCAAACTCTCTCTCTTCTAAACCCGTGTACGTCGTTCCTCTTAAATCCGCTTCACCCCCAGGCTAGTTTCCCTCGTGATCCAATTTTCCGATCGCGACCAAACGACCATGCGCGTGGACATCGATGGGCTCGAGGTGATCTTCCCGTACGAGCGCATGTACGCGGAGCAGCTCCAGTACATGCGGGAGCTCAAGCGTGCGCTGGACGCGAACGGCCACTGCATGCTCGAGATGCCTACGGGCACGGGCAAGACCGTGTCGCTGCTCTCGCTCGTGCTCGCGTACAAGCACGCCCATCCGACCGCGGGCAAGCTCGTGTACTGTACGCGGACCGTGCCGGAGATGGCCAAGTGTGTCGAGGAGCTCAAGCACCTCATGGAGTACCGCCAGCAACACTATGGCGACGCCCACCAGCTCACGGCCGTGTGTCTCAGCTCGCGCCGCAACATGTGTGTCCACCCGCGCGTGATGGCCCACGCCGACGGCGAGGCCGTGGACGGCCAGTGCCGCCAGATGACGGCGTCCTGGGTGCGCGCGCGCGCGGCCAAGGGCGGCGCCGCCGAGCGCGACGACAATGGAGACGGAGACCAGCAACCCGACGTTGAGCTCTGTTCGTTTTACGAAAACTACGAGTCCCGCAAGAGCGACGAGACCGTGCTGCCCGCGGGCATCTACTCGGTCGACGACCTCAAGGCGCTCGGCGTCAAGAAAGGGTGGTGCCCGTATTTTCTCACGCGGTACGTCGTCACGTTTGCCGACGTCGTGGTCTTCAACTACCAGTACATGCTCGACCCCAAGGTCAGCAACATGGTCTCGCGCGCGTTCGAGAAGGAGAGCATCGTGGTGTTTGACGAGGCCCACAACATCGACAACGTCTGTATCGAAGCGCTGTCCGTGGAGCTCGACCGGCGCTCGCTCGACCGTGCGTCGCGCAACCTCTCGACCATCAGCACGCACGTCAACAAGATGAAGCAGGCCGACAAGGCCAAGCTCGACGCCGAGTACCGCCGGCTCGTGGACGGGCTACGCTCGAGCGGCGCAGTCGTCGCCCCCACGTACGTGGACCCGCGCACAAACGGCACGATCGACACGCGTAACGACATCTTGGCGGGCACGCCCGTTTTGCCCGACGACGTGCTGGACGAGGCCATCCCGGGCAACATCCGTCGCGCCGAACACTTTTTGGCGTTCATGCGCCGACTCATCGAGTATCTTCGAACGCGTATCCGCGTGCGCAACGTCGAGTCGGAAACGCCACAGGCGTTCTTGCACCAGCTGAACCAGGCGATCGCCATGGAGACCAAGCCAATGAAGTTTTGCGCGACACGACTCAACTCGCTCATGCGCACACTGGAGATCACCAAGCTCGAGGAGTTCAACTCGCTCACGGCCGTGGCCGACTTTGCGACGCTCGTCTCTACCTATGCCGAAGGATTCATGCTCATCGTCGAGCCCTTCGACGGTGCGTCTGGCGCGCTTGACCCAGTGCTACAGCTCCAGTGCCTCGACGCGTCGCTCGCGATCCGCCCCGTGTTTGAGCGCTTCTCGAGTGTGATTATCACATCCGGTACACTCTCGCCGATTGATTTGTACCCGCGCCTGCTGAACTTCAACCCGGTAATCCGCGAGTCGCTGCCCATGTCGGTGTACCGGTCGTGTATTTGTCCGCTAGTGATCACGCGAGGCAGTGACCAGATGCCCGTGAGCACCAAATTCGACTTGCGCGACGACATGTCGGTCGTGCGCAACTACGGAACACTGCTGCTCGAGATGGCTGCGAGCACGCCAGACGGCATGGTCTGCTTCTTCCCGTCCTACATGTACATGGAGAAGATTATCGGTCAGTGGGACTCACTCGGCGTGCTCAAGCGTGTACTCAACTCGAAGCTGCTCTTCATTGAGACCAAGGACATTGTTGAGACAACACTCGCGCTCGATAACTACAAGAAGGCGTGCGACTGCGGCCGCGGCGCGATCTTTTTCTCGGTCGCGCGAGGTAAAGTGGCCGAAGGGATCGATTTCGATCGCCATTACGGGCGCTGCGTGATCCTCTTTGGCATCCCGTTCCAGTACACGCTGTCCAACAAGCTGCGCGCGCGACTCGAGTATTTGCGGTACACTCACCAGATCCGTGAGGGTGATTTCTTGACGTTTGACGCGCTTCGCCAGGCCGCGCAATGCGCTGGTCGTGTTTTGCGCAGCAAGACCGATTACGGGCTCGTTATCTTTGCAGACTCGCGGTACAACCGTCTGGACAAGCGCACCAAGCTACCGCCGTGGATCACACAGTTCCTCCTGGACTCGCATCTCAACTTGTCGGTGGATATGGCAGTCTTCATGGCCAAGAAATACTTGGCACTCATGGCGCAGCCTGTGGACGAGAACACCAATGTCAACTCGATCCTGCTCGATGTTGAGGGCGTCCAAAAGTGGCTCGGCCGCCACGCGATCAAGCAAGACAACGACGTCGATATGGACGCTGGCAACGGCGTTCACTAAGCAATGAATCGACCAAATCGCTATGAGCGGATGATTATCATCACCAACCAACCAAAAGCGAGCGAGCTAATGGTAAGACAAGGCGTATATATTGTTTCGCATTAGTGCTGCGGGTATTGTGTGGGCTGCTTTTAGGAGAGAACCGTAACGTTCAGGTGCAGCAAGTCGGACCAAGTGAAGGTGTTGGCGTACACGAGCTGCGCGCGCTGCTGTACTGTGTTGCCCTCGACGACGTACGTGTACACGTTGCGGATGCGGATCTTTGTGAGCTTTTGAATCGCGATAGCCAGCCAGTCGTTGGTCGCGATGAGGTACTTGTCGTTGGCGATTACGAAGCCGCTGCTGTAGATACCGTCGGCGCTCGCGTACTTGAGCCCCTTGATGAAGAGGAAGTTCTCGTAGTCGGAGAGCACACCGTAGCTCGTCTGGAGCTGCACGCCAGTCGCGACTTCGAAAAGCGTGAGGTTCCGCTTGTACAGCACCATCGTGTCGTTTTCTCCATGCGAGGCGACCGTGCCCGTCGTGCCCGACGTGGTCTTGGACCGCTGGACGTAGATCTTCTCGTGGTACACGTGCCGGTACAGCTTGCGCCCACAAACGAACACCACGACGCAGAAAAGCGCCCAGAAGTACGGCACCATACACGCCGCGACGAACGAGCTCTTGCGCGCGGCGAGTTTGCGAGTGGTCCAGAGGCGCAGCGGCGACGTGTCCTCTAGCGTCTCGCTCGCACTTATCACGGACCGTTCGAGGTCGTCGGTGGCAAACGTTGTAAGGGTCTCAACGACACCCGGAAATCCCTTGAGAATGGCGATGCGGTTCGCAAACGCGAGCTCAAACACAACGATCGCAAACACCGGGTCGATACGGTCCCGCATCGCGTGCCCCACGGCGGCCGTGATGGCCAGGAAAAGCGTGAGCAGGTCAGCGCGCATGACGTCAGACTCAATGAAAACCTGTTGTGTGCCCGCGAGCGTGTGTGCGTCGTGGAGACACAGCTCCATGAGCGCCCAGAAGCCGTTAAAGAGCCACGTGATGAGGATCACAGGCCCGCGCGCAAACAGCGTGTTGGAGACCGAGACGAACGCGTCACCGAACCACACGCGGCCACGTTGCACGTTGCGGTAGACGACCAGGAAAAGCAGCCCCAGGTTGACGAGGCTCGTGATGGCAAAGTATACGTGCACAAAGTGGACCCACGCCCACGAGTCCTGCATGTGGGGCTCACCCTCCCATCTCCAGCGCGAAAGCGCGGCAGCCGGGTCCGTCTCAGTGATCCAGTGCTGCTGGAGGATGTTGGCCTGCTCCGTGTCGGCCGAGATGAAGAAGCCCGTGCGGCGCGACGTGATGACGCGTCTCGGCGCGACGGAAGATGTCGGAGGGATGACCGTCGTGAGCCACCACCCGTCGGAACGTAGCTGCGGTGTCGTGTACGCATAACTCACGGCAGGAGCGAACGGGTACCCGAGCAGGCCCGTGAACGACGATGTGTGGACCGTCGGCGCGCCCATGTCGCGGACCCACTGGTCGCTCGTCAAGCCCACGGGGCCAAACTCTTTGGTCTCGAACACGCGGTAGTCCTGCATGCTGAAGCGCACCGTGAGGATCATCACGTCATCCGGATCGACTTTCTTGCGCATGATGAAGAACGTTTGCACGAGGGTGTTGTCGCCACGGACGAGCGCCGTCGACGAGCAGTCGACCACGGGGACCACACACTCGTACGTGCCCATCTCGGTCAGGTTGTAGGAGGAGTCGCGCTGGGCCACGTAGAGCGCACCGCGTAGGAACATGTTGCTGTACAGTTGGGCGTCGAAGAGCGGCGTCGCACAGCGCTCGGTGGAGATTGTGTGGTTGGCCTCGAGATAGGCCGTGAAGCTGCGCGGTGTCGTGTCGTTCGCAAGGAATTCCATCACGATCGGGCTCTTGCGGATGGTGGACTTGCCGACCCAGCTTAGAATGTACGAGTTGGTATACGGCTCGAACTTCATGGACGCGTGGCTTGTCCCGTTGAGCAGCCGTAGCGACGCGACGGAGCTCTCGATCGACGTCGACAAATACCAAAGCGCCGTTGAGACGACCAGCATGCGGTGGACCAAGTGGAGTAGCTGTCCGACCGTGACCTGCTTGGCCTTCCCCGCGGAGCGCATGCCGCCCTGCTTTTTGCCACAGAGAAGCGCCTTGAGCGCCTCGCCCAGGGCGGCGTCCCGCTTGTCGGCGACCGCGCCGGTCATGCTGCGCAGAAGAGAGGAGGCTGCGTTGCAAGGTGGGAACGGCAAAACGTGAATGCCAACTTACGACTGCTCATGGGACGAGATCATGCAAGCCAAGGAGGACAGAACGGGGACGAAGCGCGTCTGACCCTGGCCATTTGACCGAGCGGCTACTACCCTAATTATAGCAAGGAGAGATAAGAACACGTGCCTGCCCATTGTGCTCGCCGATTGATCCAGCCTTTCAGAAGCCGGGTGAGTGAGCCAACCGGCGGTTGCTGCAGTGGTGCAAGTGCCGTCTCGGCTATCAATACGGTGATGTTGCTGGGTTGCAGTACACGATACACGACAACCACAGGGAGTTGGGTTGAGCAACAAGTTGTGACCTTTTCTGGGTATTTGAGCTAGTCACTCTAACGAGGTCATTTCGCACATAAACAAGCCCTATCGCCGAGAGCGATACCTCTGTTAATTCGCTTCCAGTCGGGCTCGCAGCACGGCCTCTAGCTGCGCGACGCACTCGGCAAGAGCGTCGTCGTCGTCACTGTTGCTGCTTTTCCGTCGCTGTAAAGGGTGGTGCGCCACTTGCTCCGGGTCACGGGGTGGCTCGTTTGAGTTGAACTTGGCGTCCAGCGCGGCGCGGTACCGAGCGGCGGCATTTTTGGACTCTTGCTTGCGCAGCACGCGCACGTCGCGGCAGAGAGCAGACTGTGTCTTGGCTGCGAATGACCGTGCGCGTTGTGTGAGTGGAACGCCGATGCGAGGGATTCCACTGAACGTGATGGGCCCTGCCCCCGCCACAACCAATGACCCACGGCTCCTCGCAGCGGCATTGGCAGAGCCAGACGGCGGCCGATTGACAGCGCGCGCCTGGACGGGTGCCTTCCACTCTGCGTCCACAGCATCAACAGCCACGCGGGTTGGTTTCACACCGTCCCTTGTATTTCCGCTGTCAACAACTCGCACTTCCAACGCCTGGTATTGCTCATGTTGCTGCTTGTCTGCGAGCTGCTGACGTCGCAGCTCCTGCATGCGGTGGAGCGCTGCGCGCAACTGTTCGTGACGCTCCTGCTCTCGCTGAAGACGCAGCTGGTGCTCTACGTTCACTTGACAGTTGGATCCAGTGGGTGGTGCCTGGTTGTTGTTAGCACGGGCAACACGCGGTGGAGGTCTCCTCTCGCTGTCCTCACTAGACTCCACCGTTATCCCAAGAGCCTTTACCTGCGCCATGAGAATTGCCTGCTCTTCACGTTCTTGGGCCAATGCATTGCTCCCTCGAGCACCATTCGCGGCGTCCAAACGGTCTTGCAGGTACCGTCGGATATGTTCGTGATTCTCTGCGTCCCGTAAAATCTCGGTCGCAGTCAGTCGCTTCGATGGATCCACGCTGAGCAAGTCGTCCACGAGCTTTCGTAGTCGTGTAGACCATTTCGTGCCAGATAATGGTGCGTATTTCGCTTCACACGCGCGTTTGATGAGCGCTGGTGTCGACTTGGCATCTTCAAATGGTGTTTTCCCTGTACAGATCTCGTAGATTGTACAGCCCAGCGCCCAGAGATCGCAGGCACCGTCGTACGGCTTGCCATCCCAGATCTCGGGGGCCATGTACAGCGGTGTGCCGATCACCGTGGATGCCAGGTCGCTTGAGGTCTCTTTCGCGACGCCCAGGTCGCCAAGCACGAGGAACCCAGCCCCATTCAGGAATATGTTGCTGGTCTTCAGATCGCGGTGCCAAATGTGGTTTGCCGCAGTCGTATCGTGGAGGTAACTGAGAGCGAGACACAATTGAACGATCCAGAACCAGACGCGGTCTTCGTGGATCCTGGGGGGTGGCCGCTGCCGTAGAAACGCACGCAAGTCACCACCGGGGCAAAACTCCATGACGATCCAGCGGTTTGCCCTTGAGGCCCCAAACGCGTCAAAAAACCGCACGACGTTCGGGTGCCGCACGCGCTGCATAAGCCGCACTTCATTCTGAGACGCACACGTTGGCACAGACGCAAAGAGCTGCTTGACACACACGAGTCGCCGTGGCGGGCGCTTCTCGCGCGCGAGGAACACGCGGCCATAGGCGCCTTCGCCGAGCAGGCGCAGCTTGGTGTAGCTGCTGTCCATCCGACGCAAGGGATTTCACGACGGGTCAGAAAGCACTTGGTGTTGGTTGCCACGGTCAACAACACAAAAGAGTCATTTTCGTGATCTTTTCATAACTTACTACCTCACTCAAAAATATACCTGCGTATCGCAAGCAACGTGTGATGTAGATGAGTGCGCCCATGTGTTACACCCACAACCCGTCGTCAGGCTCTCCTTCCTCGTGTTTTTCATCGTCTCGATCGAATCCCCAGGAACCCATTCGCTGTGCTCGGTGGCGGGGCGACGAGTGAGTCTCCGAGGTGCGCGCCACGCGGTTGGCGCGACCGCTCGAGCTTCGGCGCTCCCGAGGCGAGTCTGTCGAGTCCTCGTGGCTCATGCCGCGCAGTGATACGCGCAACTTGTCGATGATTTCGTTGTCTTCATACGCGACCAAGTCGCGTTCATCATCCTCGTCGTCGTCATCGTCATCGTCGCTGTCGAGGTAGACTGAGTTCCGCTTGCCGCTGGACTTGCGCTCCATCTCGAGCGCCGACTTCATGCGCTGGAGCTCGGCCTGTAAATGCGCGACTTCGTCTTCTTTTTCTTTCTCAAGTTTGATGGAACGCTCGCGCGAGTGTTCCGCCGCCGCACGCAGTGTGTCTTCCATGTCTTGCACGGCTGCACGCAGACGATCCGCCTCACGGCGAGCTTCTTCGAGCTCCCGCGCGAGATCACCTCGACGACGATCGCTGTCCTCAGTCTCGGCAAGCGGCTTGAACTGTCGCAGGTGGTCCACTTCAGGGAGTCCGATCCGTTGATGCAACTCGTTGAGCAGCGTTCGTTTCTGCTCTTCACGAGGCGACGACGACAACGATGTGGGCAACGAGACTGCTACTGCTGGCGTTTTAGTCGGCGTAAATTCTCGATGCGCGTCGTCGTCTTCATGGTACTCATCCTCTGCAAGCGACTCGCTTCGTGCCTTGTCCACGTCCATTTCGTCCTCATCGATTTCGTCGTGGTGGTCACCGCTCTCTCCTCGCAACCGCTGCTCTTTAGCTTTGCGAGCCCGACGGTCGCTGATCACGCGCTTGAATCGCGCACGTACTTTCGTGAGCAGCACGAGCTGGTTCAGCTTTGTCACCATCTCATTGTTCTGGGTCTTCATCTTCGCGACAAGCGCCTCCTTTTCACGCAGCTCGCGCTCCTCCTGTTCTTGCGACAGTGCAAACGCTGCGCGTAAAGTCTCTTCTTTGCTCCGAGAAGCGATCGTCTCGCCGCTTGCCGCGGCGGCCGCGTCCTTGGCCTGGATCTCCGCGATCACGCGATTAGCCCATTCTTCCAGACCCTCGGCACGCTGCAATAGCGCAAGTGCCTTTGTGCGGAGGCTGTGAAACATACACTTCACGTTAGTTCGTCGTCACGATGCCACCGACACGGGAAGATCTCGGTGCGTACATGTTTTGCAGGTGCGTGACGGTCTGCTGCCGCCCCAGCGCCACGAGCGCCTGGCCGGATGCGATGTATCCATCGATCGCCGTGTGGATGAGACGTTTGCGTTCACAGTCGATCGCATACTGGGCCTGGGCTACGGCAGCCTCGTACGCTGGGCCAAGCACGAGGGCCATATCAATGGGCGGTGGCTGGTACGCGATCGCGCGGTCACTGTTCACAGTCTCCAGCTGGGTCCCTGGACGCGACACAGGAGTGGTTACAACGGCGGCCGCCGGCGGCGACACGGGCGTTGACAGTGCCGCAAAGTTGGGCCGTGGACGGCTGAACGACGAGCGCTTGGGCGGCGTGGGCATCGGAGCCGGCGCTGAGACCGCTTGAGGCTGCGCAGGCATTGGAGGCAAAGGTGGCGGTGGCGGAGCCGCCACAGCGATAGGAGGCGGTTGCACGAACACAGGAGTTGGTGCAGGTGGCTGCACGGACGCGCGGGGCTCGCGCAGCGCGCGCAGGCGCGCCTCCAAGTCCAGTCGCGCGGCCATTTCTTCCAACGTCCCAGATCGGTCTCGAGCAGTGACATGACCGAGGAGCTCCTGGGCGAGGAAGACCACGAGACCAACACTCTGTGGGTGGTGATGGGTTTAAACCTAAAGTAATCAGGTTCAAGGTTTTATTTGTCAGCGGGAACTCAGCCGATTTTTCGATGAGACGTGCTAGCCTAAATCCCGGCCTCCTCACTGGATGTCGTCGCGTGGCGTCGTGAGCTCTGGCGCGACGGCCGCGCCCAGCGACGACAGCAGCTCGGCCACGCTGATACGCAGCTTGACGTTTTCGGCGCCGCCGCCGAGCCACAGAAAGCCCGGCTCTAGCGCCGCAACGGCGCCCGATACGATGACCTACGAGGAGGACCAACCGATTAGCCTTTACCATCGTGCTCCCGTCCCCGTGGATGCCACGTACCGGGATCTGCATCTTCATGCCAAAGGGCGACACGCCGTTAAACTTGAAGCCCGTGAGCTCCTGCGCGACCTACGTGTCGATACAAAACCGAGTGCGAGGTCGGCGATCCCAATCAAAAACTCCAGCGACCTCGCGCGCCAAACCGCACCTTGCCGTCGGCGTGCTGGAAGTTGAACGCCTTGCGCGCCGGCCGCGCGGCCTCTGGGATGCGGCTGCGCACAAAGCGCATGAGCTGCTCGGCGTTGAGCTTCGAGTTGTACTGGAGCACGACGCAGTAGTAGCGGCTGTTGAGCGGGTCCGACGTGTCGGCGTTCACGCACGCCGTGTTCTCGACAATGATGCTCTTGCACAGGTGGGGCACCGAGCACTTGAGGAACGCGCCGCGCTGCGCGAGCGTCCACGAGTAGTAGTCGTCGGGCGCCGACTGCAAGTACGCGCTCGAGAGCGACGCCGCCGTGAGGTGCTCACGCACACGGGCCACGCTCGCGCGCTCGTCGAGCGCCTTCTCGAGCGCCGCGAGCCGCGACTGCGCCTCCGCGAGCTGCGCGCGTACACTCTCCACCGTCGCCTACGATCCAAATACGCACCACGTCAGATAGAGCGTCGCCCAGCCGTCCGCCACCACGGCCCCACCATGATGGATCTCTTGGGATTGGTTCGAGTGGGGCAGGATGTGTGGAAATGGGAGGTTTTCTCCGAAATGTGATATGTAATACCTGTGAAGGCCGATATTTTGTGAGTATCGGTATCAGCGGGTGGATAGATGTAGCCATGTCCATAGCGAGAGATCGGATGTCTATTTTCTGCCGTGGAAACCCGGCAGTTCTTAGGCGCGTGCGTGCTGCAGGGCTGGCCTCGCTCAATCGTCCATTGGGCCGAACGACGCGACGCACCACAAGACAAGCCGGCAGCCCTTTAAACAATGACGGGCAAGATGGCGACCTTCCGCGGGGGCAAAGCGTCGGATACCCAGTCCATGATGTCCATGTAACTGGATCCGTATTATTTCCCACACAAACAAACGTCGGTGCTCACAGCTCTCCTTTGTACTACTCTGGCTTGCAGGAACTCGGTGCGCACGGTGGACCGCGAGAAACTGCGTGACAAGGCGCGGTTGCTGCAGATGAAAGACAACATGCGACTCGCGCTGTGCGCTCGCATCCAGCAGACCCTCAAGAAGAGCCCCAAGGTAGCCGAGGAGCTCGCGGGCGAGGTCATGCGGCTCCAGCAGCAGCGGTCGCTGGGCGTCGAGATCTCGGACGAACAGCTGAGTGCGATCGTGAGCGAGTTGTGTGCGCGACGACTGGAACAGAAGCAGCTCGCGTCGTCGCGGGCAGCGCAGGAGACGACGAACCAGCAGCACGCTCCGGCGCCCAACGCCACGCTGCCCCCACGGGAGAAACTATCCGGCCGGCGCTCGTCATCGTCGGGTAAAGACCGGTCCGCTCGGACCAACGGTAGCAGAGGCAGTCGAAGCCAGAGCAAGTCGTCCAAGCAGCGCGGTGCGGCGTCGAGCGCGCCGAGCGACGACTTGGATGACAACATATACCTCACGCAGTCGCAGCTACAGCAGCTGAGCACGGGTTTCCGCTTGCCGCCGCGGGTCTCGCCGCAAAAGGAAAAAAACAACGGAATCTGGGAAGAGATCGTCAAGTTTGGCACGGTCGAGGAGCTACTCGAGGCCGAGCGGAAGCGGCAGGAAAAGGAGCGCGCGCGCCATGTCGTCGCGAAGACACTCGAGGAGCAGGTACTCACACGGCACCAGCAGATCGCGGCGGAGAGGCAGCACGCCGCAGACTTCTACCAAAAGAGCATGGCCAAACTGCAGCAAGAAGAGGAAGCCGAGCGCGAGAAGGAGCGCCGACGTCTCCAGCAGGCCAAGCAGCTCACGAGCATCCAGGACGAGCAGCGGCGAGCCAAGCAGCAGCAGCGGGAGCGCGAGCAAGCGATCAAGAAGGCCCAGGAGCAGCGCATGGCCGACCAGCTGCGCAAGCAGGCCGAAGAAGAGCTCGCGCGTGAGCAGGCACGTAAAGAGGCAGAGAAACAGCGCATCATGCGCGTGCTCCACGAGAACCAAGAAGACTTGCGGCGCAAGCAGCAACAGAAAGACCAAGAGCGAGAGCTGGAAATGAAGCTCGCGGCCGACTACATCCGCATGGAAGAGGCCAAAGAGGCTGCGCGCAAAAAGCAGCTCGAGGACATGGCCAACAACATCAAGAAGCGCATGAAGTTTTTCGGCGACACGGCGATCGCTGACATGGACGCGCGCGCCCGCGAAGAAGAAGAGCGCGTGCGCAAGTACCAGGAAGAGTACGATCGCCAGCAGGCCGAGGCGCTCCAGAAAAAGAAAGAAGACGCCGAGCGGCGCAACGCGTCTCAGCAAGAGTATCTACGGATCCAAATGGCCGAAAAGAAGATCCGCGAGGAAGCGATCAAGCGCGACCTGAACAAGCAGGCCGAGCTCTGGAAGCAAGAGCGACTCGAGGCCGAGCGGCGGGAAAAGATGAACCAGCAGCAACGCGCGATGCGTAATCTGAGCCAGCAGGAAGTGCTCAAGCAGCAAATCAAGGAGAAGGAGTCGCGGAGTCTCGAGGCCGACCAGACATCGCTCGAAGTGCAGCTGAATGCCAAGCTTCTGGACAAGATCCGTATCACAAATGCTGGTGCGTCGGTTGTGTCGGAAACCCAGAATCGATCGCGAGAGGTGCGCAGCGCGAGGCTATTGAGATGTGGCTTTGGTACTCGAAGACTAACGTTGTGGGTACGTGGCTTTGTAGCTTCAGCAGCGAGAAGAAGCATTCCTGACAACGCGGCAGCAGAAACTGCCTAAGTAGAATAGAGCATTTGAATCTATCCATTTTCAGTCGACGTTCAACGTGAAACCACGAGCGGTGTCGTGTCTGTAGACGGTGATTTCATGGTGTGAGGAGCAAAACTACCGACGGCAAACGCGCCGGCTTTTCTTGTCATGGTTACGGGGAGGACGGCTACGAACGATCATGAGGAGGGGCGCTTGGGCATTACGGCTGGCGTGGGCATCGGAGGATGCGGCATCATGCTTCTCGCCTTCGCGAGTCTTTCAGCCAACAAATCAGCACCACCCACGGGTGCGGTGCCTCCGGGTGTCGCACCATTCAAGCCAAATCGGTCACAATCGACCGTGCGAGCGCACCGGCTGCAAAAGTCTATGATCGCTTTCGCCATTTGGTCGGGACAGTCCTCTTGGATTGCATGGCCGGCACCATACAGGAGCCGCAGCTCGAATTTACCCATCATTTGGCCACGCATCAGTGCTGTGTCAAGACGGTCGGAGCCGGCAAGCACAAGGATCTTGGCCGCCTTCAGCGAGAGGAACTGTTCAGAGAGGCCCATGAACCAATCTACAGACCAGATACCATGGGGGTAAACATTTGTATCGACTGATCCGCGCGCTAGACGGCGCAAATCCGCATAGGATACGTACCTCGCCAGTACGGAGCACTCTTCTTGAGGTCAGTTCGCCAGGTGAACGTGCCATCATCGCAACGCACAAGCTGTGAAGGGACGCTCACGGCCGCGGCGTCAGCGTTGCGCACGGTTCCTGTGTGGAGAGCCCATTGGATGCCTTCCTCCGTCGACGCGAACGACTTTGGACGCTTTGCGAGGATACGGTGCATGTGCTGTAAGGACGCAACGGCCGTGCCCTCGACGACGTCAATGACCATCACACCCACGAGCGACGCGACTTTCTCGGTCGCGGCCACGCGCACAGCGACAGCGCCGCCGAGGCTACGGACCACATAGCCAAATCACTCACAGGACCCACACTAAATACGAGACTGAGACGCGTACCTGTGGCCGGCCAGGATCGTTTGTGGTCTGTCATTCGGGTCGCCCGATTCATCCACCGGAGGCAAAATACGCTCAAGCACGTCCACAACATCCTGTACGAGCCTGCCGATCGAGAGATCGTCATCGTTGGACGTCGCGGTCTTTCCTACGCACAAGATCGCTTAGGGTTAGACGTCGCCGAAAGTGCACCTGGGTCCGACGATCCGTCTCTCGCACCGTGCGCGCGAAAGTCAATCGCGTGGATCGTGAAGTAGTCCTTGAGCAACGCCTGCGCGAGATGGTCCACCTTCGATCAGCACGATCAAACAAACCTCCACGACTGAGGTCGACATACCGTCGTCGGACACCACGTCATGGACGAGTAGCCACCGCCGTGGAGCAGCACGACGTGCGGGCCGCGCGAGCCGGCGCGGTACGTGCGGAAGACCTGAGGCGTTTTCCATTGGCCATTCGATCAGCATCCCAGAGCCCCCAAGAGACGCAGTGGACGCGCTCAACGTACGTCGCCGTTGGGCAGCGCGACGTCCTCCTTCGTGTCGAAGTACTGGCGCCACGTCGTGTCGTCGTCGGCCATCGCAGCTCGTCGTCGTCGGATCTCGGGATCTTGGCCTTCAGAGGAAGTTCACCCTGATGAGAAACGCGACCACCAGAACCGCGCTCTATTGGAGGTACATGTGCCTCCAATAGAGAGCTTCTCTGAACTGCACTTTCTCGCTCGGACCAATGGTGTGACAGTATCCAACCTATTTCACCCAATTAAAACGCTTAATGGCTTCAGTGTCGTGTTTGGGCGAGAAGGAGATGGGGACTGGAAAGAACCCACACTCCACCATTCGCCGACCACCATGAGTTGGGTCGGAGGGGGAGGTGTGTTCTTTTTCTTTGGGATCGGTGTCCTGTGACACCAGGTGTCCATGGCCCCAGTCGCCCCCTTGGGCCAGCCGACTTTCCCATTGACAGTACGGTAATCGCTAGGTAGCCGCCCCCCGAGAGAACGCGGCAGAGAAGGCGAGCTCCCGCGAGAACAGACGCACAAACCTGGCCAGCCGGTACACTCTCACCCCACAGTCCCTGGCGCTCGTTCTCCCGCCCCACCATTCCTCCCCTTTCTCGGTCTCCGAGCACTCGTGATGAGCGCCTCTGCGACCGCTCCCACCGCCAACGCCGCCGAGGCCAGCGCCGCCGGCTCCTCGTCCGTGCTCGACAGCCCGCACGAGCGCGCGTACGGCACGTTCGAAGTGTCGGTCATCGAGGTCGACTCCGACAGCGAGCAGGCACCGCCGCTCAAGCCGACCGACTTTGACGCCGACGCGCGCGAGGACCACCATGCGTGCGCCGGCGACTGCTGCGCGCTCGTGAGCTTTGTCTGGTCGCCATTCCGCGTGGAGACGTACAAGATCGTGGCGTTCCACATCGCCAACGCGCTCTTCGCGCTCGCCGCCGCGGGCTGGACGATCCTCTTCTACGCGGCCAAGCTGGCGCTCTCACCGATCGCGACGGCCTGTGGTCTCGTGCCAGCGCTACGCAACGTCGAGGCCGCGACGCTGCGCGGGCTGCTCCACGCCGACGCCGCGCTCTTCAACTTTGTGTGTCCGCGCGCCGAGCGCGTCCGTGTCTACAACTCGCCCACGGGCACGCAAGACGGCTACTCTGCGCAAATCTACTTCGCCGCCGGCAAGCCCGTGTGTAGCGCGCTGCCCGGCGCGGTCGCCGCGGTCTCGTTCCTCTGGACCATCCGCAACGTCGTGGTCATCGTGGTCGCGTCCTTTCGCACGGACGCCGCGGCGCCGGCCGACGCACTCGCGCCCGTGGAGAACGACGTGCTCATCCTGCTCGCGGTGTTCGCCGTCTACGCGTCTGCCGCGCTCACCAAGGTCTTCGCCGCCATCTCGCGCCACATCACGATCTTCTTCTGCGCCGAGTATTTGTTGTACGCGTCGCCGCTTTAAGGCAACCTATTGATTCTCCAAGCCCACATCCATTCCATGTACTGATACAACGTAACGACATAGCATAGAAACGATGTTTTCTCCTGCCCGATACCGTGCTAACCGATTCTAACTTTGGGGCCGTTTCTAACAGAGTGGTCAGTAAAAGGGGGCTGGGGGTCTTTGTGGTGGTTGTGTGTGTGAAGAGAAGGATCGAACGCCCCGCCCCAAACGGTAGCGAACATGGCGGGCACAGCGCTCATCAGCGAGTCGCTGCTCCACCAGTGGGGGGACCAGGGCAGCGCCACGGTGTACGTACCTCCGCACACGCTCGCCGCGGTGTCCATCACGGCGGTCGAGGCGTCCTACTGACTTTGTGCTGTGATCCCCAGCCGCGCGCAGTTGCAGGCGGCGCTCAAGCCGATCAAGGCGGCGCCCAACGCCTCGAGCATCGCGCCGGCCGACCGCCAGACGCTGTACAGGCTTCTCTACGAGCTGCTGTGGATCGTGCTCCAGGCCAAACTACCCCGCCAGGATGTGCTCACGGTGCTCAACGACGTGGACCTCGCCAAGTCGCCTGCGGCGTGCGACGTGCTCGTCGACCTGCTCTGGGTCATCGCCAGCGAAGTCGAAGCCAAGGAAAAGGGCCGCGAGCGCTTCAGCTCGTCCGAGGCGAAAGCGCTCACGCGGCTCGTGCGCGATCTCGCGGTGCGTTGAACAACTGATTTTCCTCCTTGCCCCTTCCTTCTGTCCTCGACTTCCGAACGTGTGTCGCTGACGGCCCGCGCTATCGCTTGCCCCACCGTGCTACAGGACGAAGAAATCGTGCCGTCGACTAGTCTGCAAGAAGCGCTCGAAGTCGATTTGCTCCACCAGGCGGGCTTGTTCGGGGAACCCGGTGTTGTGGGCAAGAAGCTCATCCGCGTGAACACGAAGACGTACTACACGCAGGTCAAGTTCAACCTGCTACGCGAAGAAGGCGAAGGTTTCTCGAAAGTTCTCTCGCTGCTCCACACGGGTGTCACGAAGGACCAGATCGAGGCCACGAAAGTCGATCTCATGTCGCTTGTTGGCTATTTCGATTTGGATGCAAACCGTGTGCTTGATCTCGCCTTAGATGCATACGAGACGCAGCCCCAGAACGACTGCTTCGCCGAGCTGCTTCGAACGTTCAAACGTGACAACATTCCTCATGTTCTTGGCTTCAAGTTTCAGTTCTACAAGCGGGATATGCTCGACGGACTGGTGACGCCAAAGAGTCTGTATCGCCTTGCTGCTACACTCATCGAGAAAAAGCTATTGGATGTGAATGCACTAATGCCACACCTCTCTCCGAACAAGGAAGAGACTGTTAAGCTGGCGTTGGAGAAAGTAAAGGAGCAAGAGCAAGCTGCCAAGGCGTACGGAAAGGTGAATCTGGCAGCCAAAGCATCGGAGACGGATGCGCCAGTCGACAACGCACAACTTGAGGCTGATTTGCTTGCGGCAGCGACCAAGAAGAAGAACGAAGACAATCAAGTGCTCGGTCTGATCATGGGAATGCTGGATGTGGGTGCGCATGAGCGGGCGTTCGAGATGATCAAGTGGTTCAAAGACCGCGGGGTTGATGCGTTGACCCACGAACCGCTCATGAATCAAATGTGCCAGTTTGTGCACTTGCTGCTGACTAACCTGTATGTGCCGCTATCGTTGAAGAGTATGGCGCTGACGTCCGTCTCAGCTAGTGGAAAAAGTCTTTCTTCGGCTGTTTCGCTCTCCGCCGCAGTGAAGGTCAAGGCGTACATTCACACGGACGATTGGCTCGAGCAGCTGATGCCTGTGCTGGCCGTGCTTGGTGGCAACCTCCACAATGACTCGTTCCTCTTCACAAAAATTTTGCGAATTGTCACCCACCACATTGACCAACTAGTGAAGGATACAAAGCAGCCCAGCCGCCACTCTGACCAGCTGAAGAAGCTAATGATCCAGTCTTTCCTGCCAGCACTCTCTCTTCAGTCATGTAATCCGAGCACAGCATTTTTGTTGTGGGATCTGCTCAAGAACCAGTCATTTGATGAACGTTATCGACTTTATCAGCAGTGGGAAGCGCTTTACTCGGCAAGTCCGGCAATGCAATTGGTTGAGGCCCAGTGTGTTCAGAACACAAGAAAAATCATGCGTCGACTGACGGCGGATCGCGCCAAACCGTCCGCTCGGAGCCTCACACATATTGCGCATTCCAACCCGCTGATTGTGTTTCGCACCATGCTTCGCCAAATCCAGTCGTACGACAACCTTATCCTGCCTGTCGTGGAATGCCTGAAGTTCATCACTCCATTCGGCATGGATGTGCTGTCGTACGTTTTGGTCAGTGAGCTGTCCAAGTCAAGGCAGTCCATGAAATCAGATGGCACAAACATCTCTATGTGGCTCCAGTCGCTTGCCAATTTTTCCGGTAGCTTCTACCGCAAGTACCCGAATGTCGAGCTCGGTGGGCTTTTGCAGTATTTGATCCGTCGCCTCGAGAATTGGGAATCAGTCGATCTCGTTGTACTGAGTGAACTTTTGTCCAAGATGGGTTCGTGCATCACGTTTGAAGACATCTCCGTGAGTCAGTTGGAGGCTCAAGCAGGTGGTCCCCACCTTTGGCAAGAACCCACCGACCCGAAGCTGACAAATCGACGTGCGATCCCCCGACTTCGTGATGCCCTCATCAAGCGAAATCTTGCACTTCCACTGTGTCTCCTCATTTGCCAGGTCCGAAGCAAGATGGAATTCCAAGAGGACTCGTCACTGAATCACTTGAAGGCTCTCGGCAGAATGTTCGACACGTCTCAAATGACGCTGAGCCAGCTACTGCAGTTCTTGAACGGAGTGGTCGACCCAGCTTTGTACACTAAAATGCTTCCATCAGTCAGTGAGCTTGTCCAGAGTTACCACATTCTTCCGGAACTTGCAATGACGCTCTGTAGACCAGCCATCCGTTCGGAGGACGCCATTTTCAAGCGGGCACCTCGCAGTGTCCATGCGCCCCCAGCAGCTTCGGCCCCAGCCAGCCAGGACGGTGAATCTGTGAAGTCATGGGATATGCAGTCTGCTGAATTACTTGATGATATTGCCCGCGCGATTTCTTCTGCGCAGTCATCAAAAGATCCATTCACCGGAATGTCGAAGGAATTCTACACGATGTTCTGGAGCATGATCCTGTACGACATTTATGTGCCGTTTCAACAATACGACGCCGAGATCAATCGTCTGCGCTCTTCAATCGCCTCCCAAAATGCTGGAGGAGCCATCACGAACACCGAGCGCAAGAAGTTAAAAGAGAAGACAACTCAGACAATCGACAAGTTGGTGACGGAACAAAAAGACCAAGTTGCTCATCGCAAACGCGTGTTCGAACGTTTAGAAGAGAAGAAATCTGTGTTTTTCAAAAGGGAAGACACCCAGAGCCAAACCGCCGTGAGCGAGCTGTTGCAGAAGTGTATCATTCCACGTGCAATTTTGTCACCGGAAGATGCGTTGTTCTGTGCGAAGTTCATGGAACGGCTGCACCACATGAACACACCGGAGTTCAGCACCGTCCAGTACTACAACAAGGTCACTCTTCAACTACCTTCGATCGTTTTGTGTGTTACGGAACGCGAGGCCGGCAACTTTGGTATTTTCCTGAAGGAGACGATGGGCCTGCTTTTCCGTTGGAACCAAAGCAGCGTTACGTACGATGAAGAGGCGATTCACGGCAAGTCTGGATTCAGTGTCGACTTGCACAACCCTGCTAAAGTCTTGACCCATCGACAGTACAAGTCGATGTACGCTAAGTGCCATCGCTCGATGGTGCAATTGTACTGCAAGACACTCGCCAGCAGCGAGTATATGCCGATTCGTAACTCGTTGATCGTTTTGACCAAACTGATTGATGTTTTCCCTTCCGGCAAAACCGCAGCTGAGTGCTTGCTAGAGATCGTTGAAGTCCTCACCCAAGAAGATCGTGAGGATATCAAGATCATGGCGCGTCGTTACTTCGCCTTGCTGACCAAACGAAAGAGTACTCTCGGTGAAGACAAGATGTTGGCGGCTGGACTTAACCCACCAAAGAAAAAGCCGGTTGAGACTCCTCCACCGAGTTCCAAGAGCCACGACGACAAAGAAGATGGCGAGGCCATCCGTGACAAGGCATACGATAGAGACAGTGTGCCACGCGAGTCAAGAGGGCGTGAGCGCGAGCGAGAACGTGACAACTCCGGCCGTGACAGTCGACGTGGTGATGGTGGATCGTCTCAGAGCAAGCGAGATGATCGCCGAGACTCAAGCCTGTCTCGTGATGCTCCTCTTGAGTCGGGAGAAGTGAAGTCCGAGAACACGAAGGATCGCAACTCAGTCTTAACGCTCAAGCGTCGCGATTTGACTCGTAATGACGACCGTGCCGCACAAGAAAACGAGACCAAGCGAGAACGTCGCGGTGGAAATGATCGAGAATCGCGCGAGTCGAGCGTTCCAGCTCAAAAGGGCAGATCTGATGGATCTACTGAACGCGGGCGAGCCAATGGCAGCAACGAAAAACGTGAGAGTGGAGGCAACCGTGACAGCTCACGCCGAAGTCGTAGTCGCTCTGCAGATGCCCGAAGAGGGCAGCGCGATCGGGACAGAGGTGCGCTCCCCCAGAAGGAGACCAAGGACAGTGCTGCGCAGCCAGTGTCAGCAAGCAAGCGTGATGGAACTAACCAAGGTAATGGGCGAACCCCGCCCACTGATTCGAAAGACTCAGGAAGCGGCAACAAGCGTCAGCGCGTCGACCCGTCTGACGAGGAGTCTCGTCCAAAAGTTGATCCATCGGAGGCTGCTCTTCGTCGCCAGTTGACTGAGAAGAAAATCCAAGACCGCCTAGCGGCTCGTAAGCCTCCAGGAGATGCGCCCGCTCGAGATGAACCGACTGAAAGCCGCAAGCCTGCGAGTGAGAGCACCACTCGAGAGTCGAAGGCGGAAGGATCGAAGCCGGCCACTCCCCCTGCTCGACGTGAGGTCGATCGAAGCATTGCTGTGAAGGAGGAGACAAAACCAGAGCCGGTTGTAAAGAAAATCGTGTCGCTCGTGTCTTCGTCATCCGCTCGTAAACGTGATCGTGATGAAAGCGCACCCTCGACTCCAATGGGTGGAGGCCGTGATGACGACGATGTCGGTCAAGACGCGAAGCGCCGTCGCGAAGGTGGTGACAGGGGGAACGGAAACGCACGGGACGAACCAGGCAACCGGCCGGGACGTGGAGAACAGCACCAACAGCAGCAGCTTCAGCGACGCAACAGCAACAGCAACATGAACAACGATGACCGTAGAAAGCATGGCCAGCAGCAGCAGAACCGCGGCAACAACCCAACGAAGCAAAAGGGCGATGGCAACAACGGCCAGCAGCGTGACCAAGGGTACGTGCACATGGTTCTCTCTCTCTCCGTCTCGTGACGTGGTGAATAAGTATCTAACACTCTCGTGGTTGCTTTGGATGTGTAGACGTGCCAACCGTCCGGATGGACAGCGTGGTGGAGGCAACGGAGGCAATCGTGGTGGTGACAACGGTGGCGGCCGCGGCAACAACAATGGAAACAACGACCGTCGTCGCGAGACGAACAACAACAACAACAACAACAATGACCGTCGTGGCGGAGGTGGCGGCGGCGGTGGTGGGGGACGTCGGTAGATGCCCGCACACGAGTTGATCGTCAAGACGAGAGCCACCTTTATGGCATTCTCGCTTCATTTTTACGAAAACTGTTCTTTTTAACCAGTACCTTTGCGAAAACTACACATATACACGATCGAATATTCGATCTTGCCGCAGTTTTGGTTCCGACCAGGAAGGACCATGGCGATGAAGCGTGTGGCGCTCGTGTTCCCCGGGCAGGGCAGCCAGCGCGTGGGCATGGCCAAGGACCTGCTGGAGAATTGGCCGCGCGCGGCCGGCGACGTGCTGGACGAGGCCAGCGAGGCCATCAAGACCAACCTGCGGCGGCTCATGGTCGAGGGCCCGCAGGACTCGCTGACGCAGACCCAGTTCGCGCAGCCGGCGATCCTCTCGCACTCGATCGCCGTGCTGCGCGTGCTCCAGCAGGAGCAGGGATTCGACGTCGCGCAGCTCGCGGGCTTTGTGCTGGGCCACTCGCTGGGCGAGTACTCGGCGCTTGTCGCGGCCGACGCGCTGCGCTTTGCCGACGCCGTGCAGCTCGTGGTACGCCACCATGCCGTCCCCGCCAACGGGATTGACCAACGATTGACCACCACTGTGGATGTCTGTGATAGCACTTTCGAGGGCAGGCCATGCAGCGCGCCGTGCCCGAGGGTGCCGGCGCCATGGCGGCGCTCATGCCGGCGAGCCCACAGACCGCCGAGGAGGTCTGCGCGCTCGCGACTGCTGCGACCAACGGCGGCGTGTGCCAAGTGGCCAACTACAACTCGAGCAAGCAGACGGTCATCAGCGGCGCGGCGGCGGCCGTGGACGCGGCCATCGAGATCGCCAAGCGCGACAAGAAAGTGCGCCGCGCCGTGCGGCTCGACGTGAGCGCGCCGTTCCACAGCGCGCTGATGGAGCCGGCGGCCGTGGAGCTCGCGCAGCGCCTTGAGCAGATCGGCGGCCAGATCCAAACGCCGGCGGTGCCCGTCGTGTGGAACGTTGAGGGCGCGGCGCTGGACAAGGACAGCGCGGCGATCCAAAAGTCGCTCGTGGAGCAGGTCGTGAGCCCCGTCAAGTGGAGCCAGAGCGTGGACTTCTGCATGGAACAGGGCGTCACGAGCTTTGTGGAGCTGGGATTTGGCGGTGTGCTCTCGGGGCTCATCAAGCAGCACGCGCCCAAAGCTGATGTCACGTACGTGAACCAGAGTATCCTCATGGATGGGAGAGTCTGGTGCTAACATTGTGTGTTCGTGTGTGGTAGGAGCTGTGGCACGGCCGAGCAGTTGACGGCGTTCCTGAAGGAGCACACCAGCTGAACTGAAACCCACACCAAGGCAAAATAGAGATGTACACGTCTTTGGTTCATTACGGTTCCTCTTGGCTAGGTGAACTCGGAAAGCGCGCGAGAAGGACTTGAGGATCTCGCGACGCTCTCGATATCCACATAGTCGTAATATTTGCGAGAGGGCGAAGAGCCTTCGTCCATGTTTACTGCAGCGTCGGTCGCTCGCCGATCTCGGTCTGGATATTCAGCCACATTACGGTTAGTCACGACCCACATTGAGCTAAACTGACCCAAGATCCGAGAGGAACGTACGCGCTCGTATGTGAACTGCGAGGCGATCGGGCCGCTCGGACGCTTGACGACGTTGAACTCGTGGCCTTCGCCCTTGCGCGCCTTGTACGCCTCCGCACTGCACAGATCGCGTCAGACACCCCGCACTCTCTTCCTCCTCCTCAGGCTAGATCACTTGGTATAATACACGCACCGCGCAAACACCTCCGAGTCGGTCTCCGGGACGTTCGACAGGCCCAGGTAGAGCACGATCGGGCCACCGAGCATGCCGAGGTACGCCGAGTACTCCCAGCCCTTGCGCTCGAACACGTGGGTGCCCTATATTGGAATAGACCGTCGGAATCCAGCATCTCGGTCAGAGGATCTGCTCGCGTCCACAAAAGAAACTGGGGCTACACTGTCGAGACGTACGTTGTTGGTGATCATGGCGGTCTCGGGCATGGCCACGTAGGCCTTGCCCGAGCCCATGCTGCGCGCGCCACGCACGTTCAGCGCGCGCACGCCTCGCGTCCACACGGCTCCGTTCATTTTCGCTCTCTGTCGACGGCGTCCGCTGCTGTTCACAAGATGGGGGCGAGGAGCTACGCGGTGGGGCGACACACTCATTTGACTGGATTTGAATATGCCAAGGGCGAGCTGACGTAGAATACTCAGGATTGGTTAAAATGGGATATTGTTTTAAACCAATCCAAGGATAGATGAATATCTTGGAGGGCACCACCAGAATTGGAGCAGTGTGGGCGGAAGGGGAGGCTCCTACTGGCGGCGCGCGTAGGCGGCCATGGCGAGCTTCTCGGCCGCATGGATATCCTGTGCATAGACAACACTACAGTGAGAACCCACGATTCCGAAGGCGCGACCACAAACCACCACAGGAGCGTACCGCAAACGAGGTGGACGGCAATGGGTGCACGCTCGCCGAGTCTGTCGGCGCGAGCTTGTGGTGGTACTGGAGCGGCGCCTCGATGACGCCGCGGCTGGCGTTGCCAGCATAGCTGACGACCCCGACCGTGTCGTGTTCCGCCGGATTCGTATGCGGTCGTCCGCGCGCGTACTCGACGACGTGGAGTAGCGGCTTGGCCATGCCGGGCAGCAGCGGGACGAGTTGCTCATAGTGGTGGTGCGCGCGCGCGTGGACAAACAGCTGGCAGGCCACGACCGTGAGCAGCTCGTTCTTCATGTCGACGCTGCGTCGCGCCTCGAACGCGCCGAGCTCGCTGTTGAGCTCGTTCGTGAGCGTGACGAGCGAGGCCTCGGCCGCCGCCACTTTCTGGGCGGCGCGCTCGTACTCGGGCGTGTTCTTGCGCTGGCTCTCGGCCGAGCGGCGCATCGAGTCGTAGTCCACAAGCTAATGGGAGACAAAAGCCGTGAGCGTTGCTTTCCTCGCACGGTTGAGATGGAAAGGAGGGACGTACGCGCTGCTTGAGCGTCGCGAGCTGTTTCTGGAGCGTCGTGTTGTTCTTGCGAATGTGCTGGATCGACCGCGCGACTTGGTCAACTTGCATGTGGTGCGCCGTGTCCATGACGTTTGCACGCAACGACTGGTGGATCTCTTCCAGGCGCAATGCGCCTTGTGCGAGCGCCCTACAAGAAAGACTGAGCGTTAGTCAAGGACGGACCGTCACGATGACGCTAGGCATATTACTTGGTCTGTGCATAGTCTTCGTCCTCAGGGGTTGCTGTGGGTTATCCAGATATGTCGTCGAGTTAGTTCGTCGCGATGTGCCAGTCGTCACAGCCGCTCGTACCGTCCTGCATTTGCGTCTCAAAGAATACTGAGAAGCTGTGCATGAGCTGAACCGTGGCCTGTGTATGGGCCTGCGAAGTCTCGAGATAGTGGGTCATCGCGCGAGAGAGCTTTTCCAGGTTGTCATTATACTTGTTGAAGCTATGGGGCGTGTGTCACAATCAGAACCGGAAGCCGCCATTGAGTTCACAGCACCGCATCATACCGTTGAGAGCGATACTCGAGCACCGGATCCATACACTCTTCGCCGCCAGCCCCAATCGATCGCACGAACTCATCCTTGAGCCTTCGACATTCAGAAGGAACCATCAATACCTCCCAGACCTATAGCAACGCGTTCTGGGTGTCGTACCTCTTGGACCCATCTTTCATGTTCTTGATCTGGCCAGACACAACAACAGGCATTCAAACGATCAGTGTAATCACCCACACCAAGAATGAGGCCCTCTTTCACTCACCCATGACGCCATGGTGTCCTACTTCCGCTCGTATTCCAGCCAAATTGTTGATGGTGTCTGGGTTAGTCTTCCTGTTCTCGATTCCGCGATCAATCTCCCCGTCGCTCCCAAGAGACGCGCTGAGAGGACCGATCCATCGAGTACGAAACGTTCTCAACGTAACTGGCACCAACCCAATGAACTTCTCTTCGCCGGCGAGCCATCAACGTCACCACCATGGCAGAACTTCACTAGAGACCAGGACTCTTTTGTGCGCCAGTCGGCTCCATCCATTCTGCATTTGGCCCAGTTCGTGCAACCACTGACGCTGTTATCATGCGCACCTCGTTGTGTGTCTCGACGCTTTTACTCTCGCTTTCGCTCCACAGTGTTTGGGTCGTGAACGCGAGACCGACGTTCGTGCAGCGCATTCCGAATGGCAATTCAGTGGTAGGCGTACGTGCGATCGGCCACCAAAACCCAAACGGCGGCGGCGCGACCAACGTGTTCGGCGAAGCGTTTAAGGCCGCGGGCACGCAGTGGACACAAGAGCTCTGCCACGGCGACGCGGACGGCGATGGCGCCACGAACGGCGAAGAGCTCGGCGACCCATGCTGCACGTGGCAGCCGGGTGGTATCCCGAGCCGTACGACATCGATCACCCATCCGGGTGTGGCCCAGAGCTTTTCTGCCGCGGACTTGGCGACGCTACGCTGCGCACAGGACGCTGCCACGAGCACAAACCCGCCAACTACTGCCATACAACCAGTGGTAGAGCCCACGAGCACTGCGGCGGCGAGCATGCCAGCAGCGACGCCTGCCACGATGAACCACACGACACCACCCGAGGCCCCCACTAACCCTACGACGACGTCGAAGCCAACGGTGCAGGCGCTAGAACCGATACCGTCGAGCGAACAGGACCGTGTGACCACGAAACCCTCGAGTGGTGAACCGGCATCAAGTATGGGAACATTTACGACGGCCATCGTGGTGCTGTTGGGCGTGAGCACCGCCGTGGGGCTTCTCTAGCAGCACTGGAAACCGCCAGGATTAGACTTCAAGTTGATGGATACGGTATGTTTCCTTTCGCACTTAAACGAGTAATTGCAGTATCTTGTTTTTGTATTGTTGGCGGGGTGAGGAGTTGACTTGAAAAATAGAGAGAAACACGCCCAAAATGACGACGAGTACCGCGGACGTTTTCTCGCGCTCCATGGCTGCGGCCGCCGGTGACGCTGGGGCCTCCACTGCGAATGGTTCAGACGCAGCGATTGGCGGGTTTTTGGTGTGTCTTGACGTACCGGAAGCCACGGAATTCGGCGTCGACTACGAGGTCTTCCGCACGGGTCCAAAGTTCAAGGGCGTCAAGTTCGTCCCACTGGGCGTCCACTTTGTCGTGTTTCGATCGAAAGACCACGAACACGGTATCCGACAGGGCTTCTTCGTGGACATCAAGCACCACGGCCAAGTGGTAGCGCGCGAGTGGAGCGCCGACAAAGAAGAGCTCGGCCCGCCACGACTGGGGCTGAACCTTGAGCACTTGGAGCGTGCGTGGTGGCGACGGCGAGTTGGACGGCTTTCCCATGAGCTAGTTATCTAACGCACGTACACTGTTGTTGGAAATGCAGGGACCGTGCGCTCGTTCCAATTGGACGCGGGACTAGGACCGTACCCGAAGCAGCACCTCAAGGTGTGGAATCGCCTCTCGAGTCACCTCAACGATCGCGTGCTCATGGTTTGTGCCTTTTCGCTCCCATGCAATTCTACAAGATATCGATAACTAAGTGGTGATGATGCGTATGGAAGCGATGCGGTGTAGACACTGGGGCGATTATCGTCCCTGGAGGCATTGACGACGCCGCGCTAGACGCGTCCAGCACGTCTGGCGTTGTGCCGTTTTTTGCCGACCAGCCTCGGACGGTGCGATTCACGGTATTGCAAGGCCGCGACACGACCACGATGTCGCCACAAGAACGAACCGCGTATCATTTCGACAAGAGGTGTGTCCCATGCATCATCTATTGTTTGGTCATGTCATATTTGGTCTGAATCTAAACATGCTGGATGCCAGTGCGATGCTTATCGATCTAGTGGAGCGTTCATTCGATGGCTCATGGCAAGACCTGCTCGGCGAATATCAGCTTGCGTTCATCGTGTTCCTTCAGCTCTCGTCGCTTGCTGCTCTTGAACAGTGGAAACAGGTTGGTGGTCCCGTGGTGCAAGTTCTTATAGTCGTACCTGACAACCGTTTGTTCGTTCAAGATGACTGTGATCCTATGCGCGTGCGAGCGTGCGGTCCACACCCACTCGGCCTTTTTTGCCGCGTTCGTGCGTATCCTGCACACCCAACTACAGCAAATCCCCGAGGATTTTTTCGTCGACGAGCTTTCAGAGGGCAACTTTCTACGGCCGAGCTTGGCGTCGTTGCTAGAGATTCTGCGGGACGACGATCTTCCTCAGGATCTTCTCAAGCACCGAGTCCGACTGACGCAGCTCTTGCAGTCTCGGTTCCACCTTGACATTGACGCCACGGGCGAAACCATCGAAGAGGCCGACGAGTTCGCACCGACTGTGGTACTGCCCGACGAGGTGCGTGTGGACCCCCGGAGGCAGACGTAACGGGAGTTGGCCCAAGTCGTAGTAATCTAACCTCCGTCTATGGCATATTCCAGTTCATGTCCGGCGATGCCACCATCACCGACAGTGAGACGAACGAAGCCATCGCGCGCGCCTTCCTCGCGCAAAATAAAAAATGAGACAAATCCGAAACCTGTGTTTCAGACCATCACTCACTAAACCAAAAAATCTAGAATGGGTGTCCTGTCCTTGTTTGGGGTTAGTATGACGTGGTCCACGCTATTTTTCTTGCTGTCCCCAAACGAGGGAAGGGGAGAGCTTTTCCCCCGGGACGGCGAGATCGCCTGGAAGGGGGAAGACCGAGAAACCCCACGGGCGTAGCAGAGCAACGAGGACGGGGGAACGCGGGCGTTTCTCGGGTCGCCGTCTCTGTTTCTCTCTTGCTCTCTGTATGAAGGCTCCGCCGCAGCAGCCCCCGGCGGGCAACGGCGGCCCGCCGCCGCCGCCGCACGTCAACGCCCACGCGCGGCCGTTCCACCCGCAGCAGCACGCGCACCACCCGCCGGGCCACTTCCCGCCGCAGTACGCGCCGCCGCAGTTTGCCTACGGACCGCCGCACAGCGATGGCATGCCCCACGCGCCGCCGCGGGGCGCGCCATACCACCCGGGTGCGCACAGTCTCGAGAAAAACGCGCGTTGGAACGGACCGGCGTCGCCGCTGACACCTGGGTTTTTTGTCACTGTTTGATGGTGCAGAGTTCCGACCGAAGGGCGGTGCGCCGCAAGAGTTCCAGGGACAGGTGCGCACTGCGCGAAATGGTTGTGCGTTGGGGGGGGGGGG
>JAADVT010000261.1:0-35250 GCA_023335895.1 Pythium rishiriense
CCCCCCCCCCCCCCCCCCTCGTCTCCCCTCTCTGCGCTCGGCTCGTGTGGCCGTCGCCTGCTGTTTCCCCGCCTCCCCGTCGGCTCCTCTCGTCTCGTCCTCTCTCTCGCGGGCGCTCTTCTCGCGCCGGGCCGAAGAGCTACGAATCCGAACCGCAGCAACAGCAACACGAAGCGACGATGACCGAGTCGCGGCCCATGCTGTCGTCGACCGTGATCGATGAGGACTGGGAGGAGTGGACACCCGAGAAGGGGTCGTTCCTGCACCACATGATGGCCGGCTCGGCCGCCGGCGTGGCCGAGCACGTCTCGATCTTTCCTATCGACACGATCAAGGTGCGCCGCCGGTGGCGGGACTTGGGGTGGCGCATGGCCAGGAGACTGACGGTTGTGTGGGCTATTTGGTTGCGTGCGCTAGACCCACATGCAGTGCCAGCGGTGTCCGGTCAACGGCAAGCAGGTGCAGCTCTCGGCGTGGCAGACGGCGCGCCGCCTCATCGCGGAGGAAGGCCCGCTGCGGTTGTTCCGAGGTGCGTCTCGCCGACTTGCCCACCATGGAGCGCAGTGCGGTGCTGATCCATTCCGTGTGGTGTTGTAAACCATTGCAGGTGTGAGCACGATGCTCGGCGCGAGTCTGCCGGCCCACGCCGTGTACTTCTCGGTGTTTGAGTCGGCCAAGAAGGCCTTTGGTGCCGACAGTCCGGAGCACACGCCGATCGCGTCGGGCGCCTCGGGCGTGGTCGCCACGGTGTGCCACGATATGATCATGACGCCGATGGATGTACGATCGTTGGTGGATGTTGCGTGGTGAAGTGGAGAAAGCGAGTGACAACTGACGGTCCTGCGTGTGTGCTCCCAGGTTGTGAAGCAGCGACTGCAGCTGGGCTACTACAACGGCGTGGCCGATTGCTTCCGCTCGGTCATCCGCCACGAGGGCGTCCGCGCGCTCTACATTAGTTTTCCGACGACTTTCTTCATGAACTTGCCGTACAGGTAGGCGCGTTTTCCGCGGATTCCAACCGGCCCCCTGGGTGTAGTGTGACTCATTGGCCCTGCGCATGATAGTATGATTATGGTCTCGGCAAACGAGACTTTCAAGAAGATCTTGAACCCGAGCGGCGACCTCAACGTCGCGGCGTACATCGCCTCGGGCGCTGCGGCTGGCGCGCTGGCCGGCGTGATCACCAACCCGCTCGATGTGGCCAAGACGCGCTTGCAGACCCAGATGATGCTGGTCGAAGACGAAGTTGCGGTGCGTTTTTTCTGTGTGGGCGAAGCTGGCATCACTCGCGTGGACTAAACTGTGTGCGAATACTTGCGCAGTGCTCCTCGGGTTCTCGCTGTGCCCCCCAGCTCCAGGCGCGCGGCGGTGTCTCGCTCACTGTGCCCCAGTCGTGTGCAGTCCGACACGCCGACACGGTACGACTCCCCTCTCTATGCCTTATCGTTGCGCTTGGCTGTCGCGCTGACCCTGCGATTGTGTCCACAGCGGCCTCCTACCAGCGAGCCCAAGCTCCGCGTGCAGTACCGCGGCCTGCTCGACGCGCTGATGCAGATCCGCGCCCAGGAAGGGTATGCGGGCTTTTTCCGTGGCGTTGTGCCGCGTCTGTTAGTGCACGCGCCGAGCGTGGCGGTCTCGTGGACGACCTTCGAAGTGCTCAAGAAGACGCTCGACGAGATGGCCGCCGACAAGTAAAGCGAACCAACAGACATGAGCGACTGGTGAGCCGGTGGGGGCGGCGAGTGTCGGGGCGATGGACCCTTGCGAAGCGCGCCAATAGTTCAATAGTAGCCAAGCCCTTCGCCTCTTCCCACCCCCTTGCGCTCCCAAGAGTCGCCGCCGTCCGTCCTCCTGCGCGTCGAACGACGCACAATCGCCCCCACCGTCGTGGTTCTGTTCTGTTGGGCCCAAAGAGAAGCTCCCGTTTGATTTTTTTCACCCGCGTGTGTACCACCTCAGAAGAGGCGGAGATATCGAGAAAAGTACATAGAGAAAACACTTTTTTTTGCGTTGCTCTCTGTGGATATGGGCGAGAGCGGAGACTGACGGTCGCGGGAATGGCAATTGTTGATGCCGCGAAAAATGGGCACCAGAAGTAAGCATCATCTGCGACGTGTGAAAGACTTCCCTGCGACGCGCGCAACCGTGGAGTTGAAACGCCATGTGCGACTGGGCTATTTTTCCCACTCCCCAAGGCGCACTCCAAGAATACGGGAGTGTGGCTGCACGCGACGACGGTCCCAACACGAGGCTAGGACCACCTTGTGGTGGCGGTCTCAAAGCGCGCGTGAGTGGGTCGGTGCGATGAAGAATGTGCTCCACATACCCGCGCGGACGGCGTCGATGAACAACAGCGCCGCCATCGACCTTCGTCTCGATCTCTCCAACACGCCTGCAGTCATTGTGGGCGTGGCCATGGCCCCTCAGACCGGGGAGACGGAGACCAAGCGGCAGCCGCCAGACTCACCTCGGCAGCCCACCATGTCGCTGCCGTCTGAGGCGCCCGTCACCGAGAGCGTGACCGAGAGCACGAGCGATCTGTCGGCGAAAGACGCCAGCAAGCCAAGTGTTGGCTCGCGCGCACGCCGGGGCAGCGCGACCATGAAGTCGTTCTTACAGCGCGTCATGCGGTCGCAGTCGGACAGCCACATTCGCATCGCTCCAATCGCGCCAAGCACAGACGCTCGACCAGATTTTCCACTGGACACGGTCGCTGACACGCAAACAGCGACGATGAAGAGTTGTGGTCGTGAGGAGGAAAGAGAAGAGCAAGCAGCGACAGCAGAAGAAACGGGAGATGAACACGGTCAGCACCATATCGAAGACGAGATGGCAACAACAAGCATGCGCTTGGGCGAAACCGGGCTGTCCGAGCAAGTGCTTCTAGACGACGACAACACCCACGACAGTTTCCAAACCCGTGAGACCAATGGCGGCGACGACGGTCTCTGTGACGTGTTCCTCAACTCGTCGTTGCAGCTGCTGCAAGTGCAGAGCGATGCCAAGCAGCGCGTGCGCCAGCTGTGGACGTGCGCGCAGCGACTCCGCTGGGAGAACCAGCTCAGCGACGCCGGCATCGAGCTACTCCACCAGGAGCTGCTCGGCGTGATGAAGGCGCTCACCGTCGAGAAACTCGACGGCCCGCGCCACGTCAAGGCAGGTTACTTGACGCTTGTACAGGCCCCACCAGCTGTGGTTGCCGCCAACATCATGCAGCGCGGCGCCGCAGGCGCCACCAAGTCGCTGCTCTTTGGCGCTGGTGTCAAGCCCGCGTCGCTCGACCAGCGCATGTGGGTCAACCTTTCGGAGGAACAGTGCCGTATGGAGCTCATTCCGTCCGCACGGTCTGATGAGCGATCTCCTCCACCACCACAACAACAGCCGGCCCAACCGTCGAGTGATGGGACGTCGCAGCCAACGGCGTTCGGCAAGTTCAAGCTGCCAACGTCGATCTCGTGGCTACTCAGCGATCCCTTGCAAGGACAAACCAAAGACGAGGATACGAACTGGATCGGTCGCACGGCGATCAAGCTTCAGGGCTGCCAGGTGCGACGTCTTCCGGACATGGCTGGAACAAATGACACGCCCCCGCGCGTGCGGTTCCAGCTGCTTGTGCCAACCAACAGTGACCCGAGCAGCGTGGCGCCTGGAGCCACAGCCGCGACGGCATCGGCTTCGCCGTCCACATGCACACCGCAGACGTCGACCGCCGTGATACCAGATCAAACCGTTGGGGCGATGGCTACCCAAGGCTACGGCGTCTACGTGTTTGAGGTGCCGACGACGGCCGACGGCCCAGCCGCCGAGCGGGATGAGTGGATACGCGCGATCGACCGTGTGTGTGTGTTCCACTTGTACGCGCTCGAACGCCAACTGCGCGATGCCTGCTATATGCTGAAGTTTCGCGATATCCTCGCAACAAGCTTCCCCGTGTGCGTGCCTCTCACGTGGCTGCGTAATCGGCTGGAGAAGGCCGCGGCCATGTCGAGCTCCAACGGCGGAGCTATGTCGGCGCAGCAACTAGCCAACTTCCAGTACCAGCAGCTCCAGCGGCGCTCGAGCCGGAACTTGTCCATGGTACAGATCGTCAAGGACCTTGAACGAGACCGCATTCTTGTCGACAAGAAACTGCTGATCAGCTGCGCAGGTTCGTCGAAGACGCCCAGCGCTGCTCTGCCGGAAGGTATGGCCGTCGTCGAGCACGACAGCGTCGCTGAGATCGTCAAGTACCTCGTGGGCAAGGCCATGGCGTTCGCTCGCAGTTCAACCCCGACGACGACGCGACCGGGCCGGACCTCAAGCCTCGGCAAACCACCGATGCCTACCCCACCGGCGACTGACGTGAAATCGCCATCTAGTCGGCTGTCCAAGTTCACAGAGGCACGGGCGCTGGCGTTCGTGGAGCGAGTGCTACGTGGGAGTTCTCGCACGCAGAGCGGCGGAGACATTTACGATGCGATCAGCTTTTTCTGCCAGCAGCGCAATCTCACGATCTGTCCAATGTCCCACGACGCGCACCCCGTCCAGCTCAATGTGGTCGAAGACCGAAGCGATCCGTCCGACGAAGACTGTGGCGGCGACGGCGCATTCCACATTGAAATCGAGGTCTCGATGCAGTTCAAAGTAGTCGAGATGCCCGCAATGACGCCGCGCTTCGACGACGAGGACGGCGTGTCCGACACGATGACAGCGATGGCGTCGCCGCGCGAATGGGCGGTGCTTGAGGGCACTTTACGACGCCAGTTCACGCTCGGCAAGCTCTCAGAGCCGGGCTCGGTCACGGTCAAGTTCATCCCCGACCCAGAGAGCGCCGAGTTCCAACATCCTGATGTTGCAACCCCCCCGGACCACGAATAGCTAACCATCCCTTTCCGGACAATGGAGGACAAACAGAATGAAATAAAAAGTAGATGACGTGTTCATGTTGAGTAGATGCGTAGGTGTTTCTGGATCCTTCTAGCTAGAATAGTTGGGGAAAGAGGCTGGTGCTACCGTCGAGGTACTGCGGTTTGGGATCGCTATCTGCCTGAGATGCTGGCACGATCGCCGCGCGACACAGTGGACACGACCGCTCGCGGTCGAACCACTCCATGACGCACTCTTCGCAAAAGAGGTGTGAACAAGATAGTTTCACGGGCGTCTGCATCGCCTCGTAGCAGATCGAACAGTCCGGGCACCCGGCCTCGGCGAGCTCCTCCCGCGATACGTAAGCGGCATGCTCGAGCCCGAGCGTGAGAAAAGAACGCACGAGCTTGATCAGTCGGCGGCCTTGCGTGCCGAGAATGACGCTCTTGCCAAAGACGTAGAGGAACGTGAACACGTCACCCATGAACTTGGAGCTACAAAGCTGATAGAAGCTGCACCACGGAAGCCCGGCGACGAGCGAGCGGAAAAAGATCGAGGTCAGCTCGATGATACCGTATAGCTTACGCTGTTGATTTTCGTATACACATGGATAAGTGAGTACCATGGTTACACTGTCAAAAGTGAAAGATAGAATCATACCTTGCGGCGGTAGAACGCAACGTTGGACCGCGAGAGCTTACGCCGCTGGCCATCCTCTAGATCCAGCTCCGGGCTACCAGGAGACCCTTCACTACTGACACTCGAGCGCGAAGTGCCGCGACGGCAAATACCATACACAGCGTCTGCCCGAGCGATGGCCACGAGCGCCTTCACAGCGAGGCTCCAAAAGCGGAGAATGAAATCTACGACCAGCGAGTCAACCGTAATGTTAGTACGCATCCCAACACATACCACATTATTTTCAAAGACCAGATAGCATACCGTTTACAAGCACGATCCAGAGCAGCTCGAGGATCAACGCACCACCGTGCGGTGGCTCCTTGGCTGGCGCGGTCTCGTCGCCTTCGCTTGCGCCCACGGCGTGCAGCTTGAACGACAGGTGTCGAAATGGGTTCGGCTCGCCGTCCACGCTCGAGATCACGATCATGTCGACAACGCAGATCGCGACGATACCCAGCAAGTACAGGCGGTTGGCGTTCTCTTTGAGCGCGATCTGCGCGCGGAGCCGCTGGTCCAGTCCGGCGATCGCGACCGACCCGAGGGCAAACACCGCCAGCCCAGCCATGTGCTGGTACACAAAATACAGCACAAACAACGCGACAAACGGCAGCGTGTGGTGGCACCGCCGGAACAGCGTGTGGAACTCGTCGAGCGTCGACACGTCGGCTTCACTGGGCGCCGAGTCGTCACTGCTTGCCGTCGACCGAGGCGACCCGGCTGGACTCACTTCTCGTGGCTGCGCGGGCAATCGATCGCTGCTGTCGATCCGCCGGGTCGTCGGCATGTCCACGTCCGTCAGCGACACGAGCGCCGGCAGCGCGTCGTCGTCGTCGTCGTCGCTCGGCCGCGTGTCGACTCGAACGCCTTGGCGCGGCGCGACCGTCGCCGCGCGTGTTGCGTGGCCCGGCAGCGCGCGCATCGTCACGGGCACGCGCAGCGTCGACGGGTGGCGGTCGTCCGTGGGTCCAAGCGCGTGCGCGGCCGGGCGGAGCCACTGCGACCAGCGCGGCGGCAGCGCGTGGAGCAGCCGCGCGCGCACGGCCGCGTCGCCTCTCGCGCGCCGCGGCGTTCGGCGGGTCGCGCGACCACCGCCGTCGTGGTCGACGTCGTCGTGGGGGGTCGTCGCGTCGGCCGCCACGAGATCGAGAAACGGCTCGTTCTCGGGCGCCGCCGAGCCGCCGTCCGTGGACCGCGGGTCGTGTGCCATAGCTGGTTGGGTGGGGTGTGTGGCCCTGTACCAATGGGAGCGTGGCGACGAGACGCTGAAGTTGGAGAATACCCGCGACGACGCAGGACGCCGGAATCAGGTCGCTTTCAATTTTGGGTGCTTTGTGCGGACGGTCAGGAAATTCTCTGCCAAAAACGAGAACGGATATAACAGTTGAAACAGGAGATACAAACACGTTTGTATCAAATGGGGACTGACAGCAGAGTGACAGTTTTGGGGTGGGTGATAAATTACGATCGACCTGTAATCCTACAGCACGTCGGGCGTGAGCACGGGCAGGTAGCACGTGAACGAGCCGAAGCCGTCGACCAGGATCGAGTGGAGTACGAACGCGCGGTGTTCCGTGATACCTGGGTAACCAATAGCAAATGAAAAAAAAGTTTAGAGATCGGATCCCCCACAAACGGGCAAAGTGGCGAAACGTACAGCACAGCACGGTCGCAGTCGTGTTGCCATCGGCAAGGATGGCCTTGCTGAGCACCTTGGCGTCCACTGTGACGCTCGATGCCATGGCGAGATCGGGATCCGAACTGCCGTCCATATCGGTGTCGTCGATGAGGTCGTCGCGATACCGCAAGTGCGCAAAGAGCGTCTGCAGCGTCAGAGGATGGGTCTCGATCCGCAGCGCGAGCGTGCCGCGCTTGCTAGCCTCGATCGTGATAGACTTGTGCATGCTCTTGAGCCGATCCACGATCGTGCGCAGGTTGCGCAGCGGCGGCATCTCGATCGCGATCTGCGGGGCCGGCACGTTGGGCTCGCGGTAGTGCTCCACGGCGCTCATGGCTAGCACCTGGATCGGAATGCTCTGCACGATATCAATGTCCACGGCCTACTAGACACATACAGAGAAAGAGGACGCGTGTTAATCAACAAAGCTCGATCCATGCATGTATCGTCCCCTCGGAGGCCGTACCCGGGTGCGAAGACACAGGAACGAGTTGCCGTCGCGCTTGAGCAGGCGCAGCATCACGGCGCTCGCGTCTTTGCCCGACGTGAGCGCCTGGTGGAAGTGGCGGATATCGCACAGGAAGCCGATGTGGTTGTCCGCGCGGCTCTGCACGACGACCTCGTGGAAGAGCCGCGCGTTTTGTAGCGTCGCGAAGCTCTGGAGCTCGTCGCCCGTCGACTTGAGCGCCACGGCAAAGCTCTCGGGCGTGAGCGTGACCACGCAGTTGGTCTTGGCGCTACTCTGCGTGCTCAGCCGCGTGAACGACTGCGCCACGTCGAGCAGCACGTCGAGCGCGTCCTTGGCGAGTGTCCCGCGGAACCGCATTGGCGCTCTTGGCAACCAAGTCAACAGCTCCAAAGTTTACCAGTGGAGGTCGCACCAAAAAAAGGAGCCACCTTCGTGCGACCTGATATGTGACGTGTGAGCACACAGCAAAACATGCGATGCGATGGATTGATTATGTGGATAGATCTCTAAATGGCGAGCTGCAGCAAGCGCGGCGAGTCTTTCCACACGCGCTGCGCGCGGTGGAGCACGGCGTTGGCGTCGGCAAAGCGCGCGTGCTCGCGGAAAAACTCGACGTACGCGACCCAGACGTCCTCGTCGCGCGTGCCAAACAGGTCCACGAGCTTCTCGAAGAGCCCGCGCACGCGGTCGACGGCGACTTGCGCGGCCAGCAGCGAGCTCTCAAAGTCGACGCAGCGCAACAGGAAGGCCTGCGTGGACGCGCTCGGCATGAGCTGGCCGTTTTCAATGTACTTCTTATACAGCGCGCGCACGGCGTCCACGGGCCGCGCCGTCGAGGACCACACGAAGTGTTGCTCGCGGAGCGCGTTCCAGTTGGCCGATCCGACCCGCTGGGTCTCGAGCGCGTGCTGTGGACACAAGCACAAAAACAGATCATTCGTGAGTTTAACGTGAGCAAATACTTCATCGACGGCGGAAGGAAAACCCACCTCAAAGGCTGTGTCGATGGAAGAGGAGGACGCGTGGACGTCGCTAACGAGCAGCTCAATCAAGCGCGACCACACCAAAAACAAGCCATCGGGGTCGCTGGTCGGGATGTGCTTGAGGGCGTCGCGCAGGATACCGGCGGCCTCGTCGAGCGGCTGCTTCTTGTGGTGGTGGGTCTTGGTGTCCGTCGAGCGACGGCGCTTGCTAGCGCGCTTCTCGTGGTCATCGTGGGTGTGCGGGTGGAGCACAAGCTGGGAATGGAGCAGCCACAGCTCGGCAGACGACGCATACCGCTCGATCGCAAGGATCTCATGGATTGCCGAGACAGCGGCCGCGCTACCCTGAGTGCGGGCCACCAAATCGACATACTTGGTGCAAATCGAAGCAGACACGACGTTGACGTCGTTGACGTATTGCTTGATCGTCTTCGTCGCATATTCGACGAGGAATGACGTCTTATCGGCAGACGCGAGGCGGTCGACAATCCACTCGACGAACTTCTCCTTCATCGTGGCCGTTGCGAGCTGTGCAACGCTTTGCTCGAAGAGATTGACGGCATCGCGCTCGGCCTTGTCGACGTCCTCCTCCGTGATGAACGGACGCAGCGCCTTGGTCGCATGGACGAGCTCATCCGTGGGGAAATCCTGCGCGCACGCGTCCAGAATGAACTGGGACAAGTTCGAGGCGAAGCGACGTCCAAAGAGATCGGCGATCGAGACGAACTGCAGGCGGAAGGCAATATCGTCCGGAATCGCAGCGACCGCGTTCTTGAAGATGATTCGCGGGATCGCGCCGTCCAAGATCATCGCGCGCGAGCGTTGCTTCTCCGTGGCGGCCTCGATCTCCTCGGTCGTCATACCGTCGGTCGCCGAGCTCTCCTCGGGCAGTTCCTCCAGTAGCACACTCGCACCGTTGGTGGGTTCGGCCACTGCGGGTCCGTCGAGCTGGAGAATCTCGCGGCGCACCGTGAGCTTTTGGATGTAGAGCAGCTCCAAGCGAAAGTACTCGAGCCACAGCTTGCGGTCGTGCTGGTTGATGCGGATCGCACGCTGCATGAGCACGCGCGCCGAGTCGACGCTGAGATTGACCGAGAACTCGAACGACGCGGCCTCGATCCAGAGCTCGGCGCTGCGTGGGTGCGACTGGAGCGCGCGCGTAAACACGTGGGAAAGCACGCGCGCGCTGCCCTCGGTCTTGCAGAACGCAATGTACTGGAGCCACAGGTCCACGTTGCCGCGGTGCTTGTACAGCACGCGGTCGAAAATCGCGTGGACGCGCTTGGCGCCGGCCGTGTCGCTCAGCGACATCTTGACGAGCCCGAGCCGGTCCTTGCGCTTCTTGCGGAGCGCGTCCAAGTTGAGCTCGTACTCAATGTACCGCAGGCAGTCGACCACGCGGAGCGGCACGCGGCGCATCATGTACTCGAACTCGCGGCGGCGCTCGACGATCTGGTGGATCTCGTTCTGTATACAATGCCTCGGTCGCATGAGCCATCACGGTCTCTCCAAAAAAACAAAAAAAACAACGCACCGCCGAAAAGAGCTTCTTCTCCTGGAGATCCTCGAGCTCCGGGATCATGCGCTCCATGAGCACTTGCACGGTGTCCGCCATCTTGAACCCGCGTGTCGATCACGTCACGTCACCACGTCGCTTCCTTCCCCCCCGGGCCAATGCGCGTCGCCACCAAGTACGCGACTTTGAGATTGTTGCCGTTTTTGGTTGGTGGAACCCTCGTCTCGTACTTTATCGAGTGCATAAGGTTCCATAATCGTTTGTAACATGGCGTTCGTATCGGATACCCTTGGTGTTTCCCTGTGGTCATTATTGACACGCTCGAACAAGAAAGAGAGAGATCGAACCGAAAACCATGGGCGGCGACGAGATGTTCCCGAACGACCGCTTCAGCTCGCTGCTGCCCGAGACCGAGCGGCTCCACGACGACCTCCTGGACGCGTCGCTGTCGCGCCGTGGGTTTGTACCCAAGACCGCACCCGAGTTTGGCACCAGCCGCGGCGCAGCGGCGCCCAAGATGGCGCTCCACCAGTTTTTCCCGGCCTGGGACGTCCAGGCGTACGTTCGGATGGCGCGGCTGCCGCTCCACGTCCACAACTCCACGTACCCGATCTACGAGGCCACGGGCGAGCTGCCACAGCTCAGCGACGGCAACTTTCTCGTGCCCAAGGACGAGATCCTCCAACACCTCCAGACGTTCCACGCCGACCTCGACGAGTGGCTCAGCGCGGCCCACAAGGCCGAGTCGTTTGCGTTCCGCGCCATGGTCAACGAGAAGCTCCACCGCGTCATGGTACGAAAAAAACCTACTTTGTTCCGTGCCATGTGGTCTTGGGATCTCTCTGACTGATGATGGGTTGAGGCAGACGTACTGCCGGTGGGTGGACCCGGTCACGTACAAGGAGATCACGCGCCCGCAGGTCAAGAAGCTCGTGCCGTTCCCGTTGAACCACTTTTTGCCCAAGAAGATCCACCTCGAGAGCATCACCAAGCTCAAGCAGGACGGGCTCTCCACGAAGGAACAGGCGTACGTGATCGCGCGCGACTGCTACGCGTCGCTCAACGCCAAGCTCGCGGCCTCGAGCGGCGACTACTTTTTCGGCGACCGCGTGAGTGCGCTGGATGCCGCGGTCTTTGGCCACACGGTCGACGCGCTCAGCGACCCGCAGCTCTGCAAGGCCGTGTACCAGTACGCGCCGCTGCTGATCACCCACGCCGAGCGCATCCGCGACGCGTACTTTGGGCTCGACAGCGACCACGCCGACGGCCCGCGCCCGCGCGCGCTCTCGGTCGAGCAGCTCCAGGCCAGCTACTACTCGCAGAACCAGGCCAACTACTTCTCGCAGCAGTCGGACGCGAGCTTCATGAAGAAGGTGCCGCCGGCGCTGCAAGTCACGTTCCTCGAACCATACAGGAGCCTCAACTGGAGCCGCCGCGAGCTGCTCTCAGACGTGGAAAAGAAAAAGCGCGAGCAGCAACCGCACCACGCTGCCGGAGGCGAGGACGCTGAGCCCAAGGGCTTCGACAAGGGCACACGCAATGTGATTGTCGGCGCCGTCGCGGCCATCTTCTTGTACGCGCTCGCAAACCTGCCCGTGCAACTCAACTTGGGCGAACTTCTCAACGAGGATGACGAAGAGGGCGAATACGACGACGACGACATCTACTACGAAGATGATGACGAATAGAGCCAAACAACCTCATGAGCACAGACGTCACAAGTCCTCGTAGATACAAATCCTTAGTTGTCATTAAGTTACAGGTGTGCCCAGGCGAACAGCGCACTCATAGAAAGATAAAGAAAGAAAGACATACAGTCGTACGCTACAAAGTTCTGCACACGCAAAAAAGAAGGAAAGGATCGAGAGGGGAAATATGCAGCAATCGTCACCTTGTGAGAGGAGGCGACCAGGGCCGTTCTCCTCGACTGGCTCTTGTTCTTTTGTCCGCCTGGGCGGTCGGCTCGTTCACTTCGCGCCACTCATCTGCATGTGGTTCATCCCCACTTCACTTGAATAATACTCGACTTCAATCGTACAAGCTCGGTTTCACGTTGGAGCTGCTTACTCGTTGTCGACGATAAGAATAGGTTCGTCTGCCTCGACAATCGTATCATCTACCAAAATCACTGAGGTGAGAAGAGTCTGACGCACGCACGGACAATGAAAACGTGGGGTACACCGTACCTGAAGGCATGCTAATTTCAACATCACCACCCATCAATTCATCGTCGACCGGGTCAAGAGCAGACAATCCAACGACTTTTTCCATCAGGTTGTCACTGTCTTCGAGCGATGGAGAGTCCTGACAGTCAAGCCGCGCAAGAGTCAGAAATACATCCCGTTAGCACTTCGAGCCATAATCGGCACCTACCGAAGTTAGAGACATCATCGCGTCGACAGCACTTTTCCAGCCTTGCTGCATCATCTCCTGTCGTTTTTGGCGCTCCTTGTTAGCTTTCAGCTCCTTGGTCAACATTGCCTGACCGGGCGATGGCGCGGATGTCAGCGACATGCCCTTGTCACGCTCTTTGAGCATCAGGCGGAGGCGCTGTTGGTGAAATAGTTCATACGCAGAAGCGTGACCCTCCGTCATGATCAGGTGTGAGCGAGGGGTCTGTGAGGAACCCCACTCTTCACGGGGCGTCGCAAGCTTCGAAGCCGTTGAAAGCGTGACTGGTGGTGCCGACACGGGGGCAAGTGGTTCTGGTTGAGAACCTGGGACTGGTGGATGCGTCGGAGGTATCGTGAGGCCTTGGGGCATCGCGTATTGTTGAGACACCACAGGTACACCGTTCTGGTACGTGACACCGACTGAACCGCCCATAGAAGCTGGGTACCCCTGAGCTTGCGATTGGATCGACACCCCTCTCCCGTCGTTCATCATGGCTGTCGAATATTGTCCGTAGCTCCCCATGGGCATAGCCATGTGACCGCTTGTTTGCTGCATCGTGACAGGAAAGTGCTGACCTGAAGCGGAGTTTGGCAAGACGTAGTTTGGCGGAAGGTTCATGCTCGCTTGCATCTGATATGACGTCGGGACGGCGTACGGCCGATGTTGTTGTGCCATACCGGGATAGCCTTGCTGAGGCGGCATCGTATACACTGGCTGGTTCATTGGCGAGATGGTCGATTGGGACATCATGGATGGGTGACTCGAGCTCATCATTTGCATCGACGTGACAGCCGTCGTTGTCGATGCTTGTGAACCTGTAGAGCCGGATCCAGGAGGGCCAACTTGCATTCCTGGAGAGAAGTTCTGGCTCAACCGGAAGTTGTGGATCGACTGTGCGACGAGGTCATTCACGTTTTGCATGTACGAATTGATAGAGGCCGCGACCTGGGTCGAGTCAATCGACGTTCCACCCGAGCCGTCTAGCCCGACTCCTGTTGACGATGGCGGGATATGGATCGGCTGCGGAGGGGGTGGTTGCTGTTGTTGTGCGGCTGGTGTAGGTTCTGGTTTGAATGCGATGGGTTCGAGGGGCTTCGCGACTGGTGACGCAGCTCGTGTCTTCTGCTTAGTTGGTGTTCGCGCGGGCTTGGTGCGTGAACGATCTTCAGTTTGAGGTGTCGTAGCCGTCGTGATTGTGGGGGTAGCCGAAGAAGCTGGTGTGAAGGAAGTAGGAGCCATCACTTCTGGACTCATCGACGTGATCCCAGCCGGCTGCTGCTGCTGTTGCTGTTGAAGCTCTTTGCCCGCAGCTTTTTTCCCACGCATGAGCGACTTCCAGCGAATCTTGACCGCATCCTCCGTTCGCCCCTATGTCATACCATGAGACTATGAATCCTCCCGACAATGAGCAGAGGTGCACACCGTGAACAGTACACACTTTGAGATGCTGGGCGATGATCGACCATCGGTTGCCAAGCTTGGCCTGCATCTCCATGATGATCCGGTCTTCGTCTTCTGTGTACAACCTGAACATGTCCCGTCACGTCAGGCTCTTAGAGGCAATCCATAGGTAGTTAGTCACCTTCCACACGTACCCTTTGTTGATGTTTGGGTCGAGATGGTTGCACCATCGTTCTCTGCACTGCTTGGACCTACAGAAACACCCCAGACGGATAAAAAAATGAGCGCACTGGCTGGGTGGGAGGCGCGCACAGACCCACGTACGTGCGTCCCGGGATGAGCGACGCCACCTGGCCCCAGTTGCGCTTGCCCTCGGCAACGAGGTCGCGCAGCTTGGCGTCTTCCTCCGGGTCCCAGTGGCCCTTGATCAGTCCCGGCTTGAGCACTTTGGTCCACCGCTGGAGACACTGCGTGTGGTTGCGCCCGGGCACCTGCTCGGCGATGGCCTTCCAGTTGCGCTCGCCGCTGCGCTCGACCGCGAGCCGCAGCGACTCGTCCTCGGCCTTGGACCACCGCCGTGGGTTGGATTTCTCCTTGGCCGGCGGCGCCGTCTTGACCGCGTTCGAGATGAGCGTCACGCGCGACACGCCCGCGATCGCGCTGCCCGTGCGGTCCTTGACCGGGAGCTTGATGCCGCCCGCGTCGGCCGTCGAGCTCGACGCGTCCGAGTACCCGTCGTCGGGTTCGCCCTCGGCCTCGTCGTCGTCGTCGACCGCGTCGTCGTCGTCGTCGTCGTCCTCAGCGTCGTCGTCGTCGTCGCCGGCGTCGTAGGCCGCGCCGTGGGACTTGGCGCGCTGCGCCGCGGGCGCCGGCGTCATCTTCTTCATGCTGTCGGTGCGCTCGCGCTTCTTGGGCGATTTTTTGGCCGACGGTGGCGGCGCCATCGAGAGCGACGACGGCGACGCCGGGTCGGGCGACGAGATCGTGGTCTCGCCGAGCGCCTTGCCGAGCGCCGAGAGGTTGGGCGCCGCGCCGCCGAGCGCCGCCATGGGGACGCTCGCGTGGATCGTCGACATGGGGAGGAGGAGCGGAGGAGGAACCGGAAAACTCGCGAAAGTATCCCTCCCCTCCCAACGGAACCGCAAAAAAAAAAAATGGATCTGGTGGAAGTTGAGGTTTTGGAGGAGCGGAGCGCAGAACAAAAAACGCCGCTCGCTCGATGTGCTTCACCCCCCAAAAAAGGCGGCTCCACGCGCGACGAAGATGCTTTCGGCCCCTTGCCTTTTTTGCCTTTTTTGTGTTTTTTGCTTTTTTTGTTCTCCGCTAGCACAGAGGAGCTCGGGGCCTCTCACCACACGCTTCTCGGTCGATCGCGGCGGAGGGTGCGAGCCGAGGGGGCATACACCGAGGGCCACGTTACGTGGGGTGTGTGGGTGGGGAGAAAGTGGGGCGCCTGGGTTTTGAGCGGAGAAGGGTGCGGTCGAGAGAGGTGCGCTGCTTTGCCGTTGCCCGCGGTGCGACAACAGGGAACAAAAAGGGCGGCGCCGATTTCTTGCTCAGCAAAAGGTTCCTTCCGTCAAACTTTTTTGGTCACGCGGTTGTTGTTTCGTTCCCAATGTTGCGCGCAAGTTGCGACTATGTCCCTGATGACTGAGGTTTTACGTTTATCAAGGTTTTAGAAGAATCTTCATCTAAAACGCAAGGTTTTATCCATGTTGATGCACCCATGCGTTGAGGTTCCTACTCGTACTTAATCGGAGTGTTTCATCTCGCGTGTACCCATCTTCCTGACACGAACAAAAATAAGCCACGTAAGTGGTACACTGTACCCTTTTTTTCGAACCCATCCTCCGTTTGGTGTACCCATCTTGTGGTCAACAGAACAAGTTCAATGCTCGTTGGGAGACAATAATAAATAGTTCCGCCGCCACGACGACTGCAGAACAAGAAAGTAAAAGCCGTGGTCGTATAGAGGACCACGCACTTGGCCCCAGCGTGATAAAGTGATTGGCACTGGCATGGCGCTGCTGGCAGGCGTGCAAGTCACGCCGATCACCCCCACCACGCCTATCGTGCCGTTTGCTTGGAGCAACTCACAAAGGCTCTCCCGCGCGTCGGTCGCTCCACTGTCCGTCGCTAATACCGATCAAGATAAAAATTATGGAAGGACAAAAACATGGTTCGCGAGTGTCCGTGGTTTGGTGGACCCAACACTCCTCGTTGGCAATTCAATGCAGCGAGGACGCGTATCCATCGAACGGCTACTCGCGCTGCGCGATTACACCGCACGCACGTCGAAGGTCCGCGCGACCGTTGTGTGCGTTCTAGCACCCGTTCCAGCTCTCATACTCGCTCTTCTGATCGAATGCATTCCGCTCGCTCCGCCGTCCAAGTCGTCCCGCCACCAGGGCATGTTTTGGATCCGATTGCTGCTGACATCCACCGCCATGGTTACGCTCTCGGGAGTCGGCTTCAAGAAGTTCGTGGGTCGCGCATTGGAAGTCAGCTTACGGCAGCTGGTCATGATTGGGGTGATAGCAGCAGTCCTCTACGTTTCGATTGTTGCTGGCATCGCTGCGCTGTGGACGTTCCCTGTGCTTTTCCTGTTTGTGTGTGGTGGACCACTGTTTGTGATGTGCGAACTCGTGGCAGTGGTTGCGGTGATCGATGTCCGTGGCGTCGCAGCAAAAGTGGATGGGCTAAAGAAGCGGACCGAAGGCATCAACGCCGTGCAGTGCGCTTTGCTGGAGATGTTCATCGATCGAGTGTGTCATCCATCTACTGCGCTCCACGAAGGTGTGCTCGAGACCGTGAGGGTGCGAGGTAACGGACTTGAACACGACCTTTCTCCATCTAGTGCATCGATCATAGAGGCGTTAATGGCAAAGTGAGAAAACCCCACCGAACAAAAGGAATCCAGTGAAGAACCCGGCCAGCACAGCCAGACGATCTCGTGCTCAACGAGGCACTCCGGTTCCTCTTCCGATGCGAGTTCATGGTGTTGGCCGAGTACATCGAGTGCGCGATCCCGCTTCTTTACATTGCGTACTTGCCAATCTTGCGTGGGCTCCACAACGGCATCTACTTTGGTCACCTGCGATCGCTTTCTGACGATGGCCTGCGCAACGCCGTACTCAACATCGCCGTCTACTGGGCGCTCGAGTCGCTTTCGTTGGTAGCGATGATGCTGTGGCTGCGCCGCCACTTTGCGGTCTCGGCGTTGCATGTACTGGCCTTTGTGTTGGACACACACGCTTTGTACGTGCAGTCAAACGCGATTCTGCAGATCCTGTTTGCGCTCCAGTTCACGATCGCGCATCTCGGTACGTATTCGATCAACTCGGGGTCGTACGTGGTTGAGATGATATTGACACGTTCAACTCGTTCTGTAGGCGCCGACTTTTCCTTCTGATTCGCGTGGATCAAAGACCCGTCGGTCATCTGGTGGGCGCAAAACCTTAATTAATGGGGACACAGTGACAACAAACAGACTTGGCGGCGTCCACGATACCCGCAGAGCGGCGGGAAGGCTACAAACACACTTGGGGGGCCTTTGACAACAGAAACCATCCAGACTCACATTTTTCAATACGTTGGGTGCCCCATCGCCGTCGCGGTGGGCGCTGCACGCTTCTTGTTGACGCGACGCGGGCGGTTGGGCGCGACGATGGTGCCGCGCTTGCGGAGCTCCGTGAGCGACAGGTCGTGGCGCAGCATGAAGCTCGCGAACCAGCCGTTCGAGAAACTGTGGTTCGCAAACTCGCCGTCGTGGTCCAGCTCCACGCGGAGGCGCTGGGCCTCGGCCTGGATGATCTTGCAGTCCAAGTGGAGCCCGCGGTCGGCCATCTCGACGATCCAGTCGCGCAGCCGCGTCTCAAAGACCGCATAGACCGAGCTCTGGCGGACGGTCATGCCCTCCAGCTCGCGCGGCGTCATCTGCGCGAGCTGGTCGCGGCGGCGCAGCGCGCGGTACACCGTTGTCGTGGCCACGGGCTTTTTCAGGCGGAAGCGCTTCTTGGTCCATAGCGCGAGGTCTTCGAGCGACAGCGACGGGTTCGCGGCGCTGTACTCGCACAGCTCGAGCTTCTGGGCGTTCGTGAGGTGCACGCGCTGGATCGGCGCGAGCCGCGCCGGCGGCACGCGCGGGATCCGGTCGACGGTGCGAGGCGCGACGGAGGAGGGCGCGCGGGAAGACCCCGACGAGCCGGCGAAGTACAGACCGGAGGAGGACGCCATGGTGGTGGAGGAGGAGGACGACGACGTGGCCGCGCGAGACGACGCGGACGAACCGGCGAAATAGAGACCGGAGGGGGAAGACGAAGACGGCGGCGCTGCGCGTGCCGAGGACGCAGCCAGCGGTGGCGTCACGCGGGGAGGAGCGGCGAGCGGAGCGGTGAGAGGGGGAGTCGTAATCATGGTTATGGTATGGAGGGCTCTGTGGTGTGGTTTTCGCGCGGAATTCTCAGCTTTGAATGGGAACACAGCGGTCGCTCAAACCGGTTTCTATCATCTTTGGGTGGATGCAAATTCAATATATGAGCACGAAATCGATGAGTAAGGGAGCAGATTGGGCTCACAACTACTGATATAGAGCGAAAAAATATCAGTACATCCACAAAAGTTGGGCTTTAAACATCGACTCAGAGTTCATCAGATCTGAGACCCGCGAGTTTTTCGCCTCTCACGAAAGCCCACCGAATCATCGGTGATCTGGTGGCAACATGCAGACCGCCGACGCCTCCGAAGGGGCGCGGCTGCGCGCGTTTGTGGACGCGCACAGGCGCGACGTGGAGCAGGCCGAGCGTGCGTACGATGTACGTCGTGCGGCGCTTGCGCTCACGCAACTCGCGCGGCCGCTGACCCACCCAAACGAGTTCCACACAGCCTGGAAGGTGCGTCTCTCTCCAACAGAGCCCTCTCTTATTCCAGCAGCTCACTTTGTGTTATATCTCGCTCTGTCGAGCAGCGACTCTATCTCGATCTACTGTACCGAGACGTGACCAAGTTCGTGCTCACGTTTGTGGCTGCGCATGTGCTGCCGGGCTTCAGCGCCGCCCAGCGGAGTGACGCGTTCGACGTGTTCTTTGTCGGCCCGCACGTTCCTGCGGTCCACGCCACGAGTGCGCTCCTGGCGCAGATCGCTGCAACCAAGTCCCCACCAGCGTCGTTACCAGCCAATGCAGCTGCCGACGAGGCCGCGCAGACGCTCGCGCTTTCGGTGCGGCTTCTCCAGCACGTGCTGGATGCCCAGGGCGTGCGCCGTGTGGTCGACCAACTGCTACAGGACGACGAACGGTCGGCGGTCCATCGCGCAGGACGGTCGCTCGCGGCGGCGCAACCCACAGTCTCGTCGCTGTGCTCAGTGCCGGATCTCGTGTTTAACCGACTCAAGCGGGCAACACCGTCGTTCTTCTCGCCTCGGGCTTTCCACGGGCGACTATGCGAGGAACTACTCGACGGATTACTCGCTCACGGCGAACGTGGCAAGGCTACCGACAGTATGCTCGTCGTGTGCCGCCTCTTCACCGAAAAGCTGGCACGCATCGGTCACATGGAGCACTTCGTGCGCGCGTGGATCGCTCGGGCTGATCTCTATGATCCAAACTGTGCAGCCATCCATCGTGCGCTGATCGGATCGCTCCCAATCGCTGCGTACGAGCCGTTCCTCCAGTATCTCGCTGGAATGAAAGCACCCGTCACGGATAATGGTGACAGCAGCGCGGTTGTCTCGTCACCGCAATACTTGCTGCTATCGATGATGCCAGCCGAGCTGTGTGTCAACAAGCAGTTCCAGTTTATCGTAGCCCACAAACTGCTTCTTGCCAAACCCGTACGCGACCCCGTGTTTCTCCGCATGCTCGTCGATACGCTCACCGAGACTTCTGGTGCAGGTGGTTCCAGCAAGCCACCGCTACACGCCATTTTTGACGTGGTCGTGAATCGGTGGTGCAGCGACGCGTTCCCGCTCACCGCCGACGTTGGACTGAACAGCTCAATCTCCTTGTTTCTTTGTTATGCCATGACGCGTATGAACGGCGAGGCATTCGTCGACCGCGACTGGACCATGAAGCTGTGCAAGGGTGTGCAAGCCCACATGGCACATTCGGTGGAGCGCGTGCGATTACTGGGTATGCGGGTTGGTGAGAGCGTCTCGATGATCATGTCTCCGGAGCAGCCGCTCAATTTTGAGATCCCGGAGCGCGATCCACTGGAGGAGTGCCTGCGTGTGCAGTTTGATTTCTCTGCCGAAGGTCGATCACAAGGAAGCACATCACACGCAGACCAGGCTGAGGGAGCACAAGATGGTCAACCTTCTCATCGAACAAGTGGTCGTGCGACGACCATGAAGCCAACTGCAAAGAAGAAGAAAGGACTCGCAGGGGTCGATCCAGATGAAGTTGTAGACAGCGAGGGTGACGACGAGAGTGGAGACGAGGCTGACGAGGATGAGAATGACGACGAATCGGGAGCCGAATCGGACTCGGATATGAGTCTCGACGCGTACGACTTGGCCGACGACGAGTCCGATCTCCAAGCTCCGCGCCCTGTGTATATCAAGGACTTGCTGTCTGGCTTACACGCCGACGATGATCGTGAAAAGGTGGAGACAGCGCTTGCCGAAGCCGAGACGTTGCTGCGCAAACAGCCCAAGGATCTCCACTACAACGCCAAGGCCGTCGTGCAGGCCTTGCTGCGGCTCGAAGACAAGTACAGCACGCCCAACTTCATCACGCTTCGCGCCAAAGCGCTCGCAGCTGCGTGTGCTCTATCGCCGGCTGCAGCTGTCCCGTTTCTCCAGAAGCAGGCGCTCGAGCGCGAGCAGTTACTGCAGTCGCGCGTGGATGTGCTCGAGGCCATGTCGACCGCTGCGCAGGAGCTGTCCCAGACCGGAATGTTCCGCCCCAACGCGCCCAAGAACTTGCTGCGTGACGACCTGGACTCACGTACGATGGACGGGCTCAAGACACGCCGCTTTGGCTACCGGCGTGACCCGCTCGCGCCCGCCAAGAAGAACGCGTTCGCCGACCACGCGCTAGGGTTCTTCTCGCCGTTGCTCTTTGGCTATGTGCAGTACACAAAGTCGCTCGATGGCGTCAAGCGCCTGAGCGAGGTTGAGGACGTGTTCCTCGCACACTTGCTCCACGCGCTGTCGACATTTGTCGAGTGTGCGGGCCACGCGCCCGCTGCCGTGCCGATGGCCAAGGGGCTCTTGGAATACGCGTGGCACTACCGGTCGAACGGCGCGGCGGCCGTGAGGCGGCAGGTTCTGTTCGCGTTCAGTCGCGTGCTGCTCGTCATGCCGCCTTTCTTGTTGCGCCAGGAGCTCGGGCAGAATGTCGTGGAGATGATGGCGTGGCTACAAGACACACGCCAGCGTGACCCAGACGACGGCTGCCGGGAGGCCTCGCGGTTGCTGCTGTCATCGGGTGCGGTTCCCATGCTGACAATGCCGTAATGTCGAGACAAGAAAGAAAAAAAACGTGATGCTCGAAACTTGTTGAAGGCTTTATGGCCATCCCTGTGTCAGCCACGATTTTGAACGACTTCAACTCGGCTTTGTGGAGCCATCTTGGACCGTATTTGATGTGGTGCACGTATATCTAGGGCCCCTTCAGGTCCGGAATCACTTTCAGTTTTTTCATTTTCCCAACCACATCCCCATACACATCATGGCGGCGCAAGGTAGGGAGGACGACACCATCGTCGCATTAGGCGTCACGAGGAGACCGTAGCTCACACATGTTGGTGTCCCTTTACAGACAGCGCGGCCCTCAAATTCCAGCAGCTCCAAGAGCTGTACGCGACGACCGAGCAGGTCCAAGCGACGCTGTGCAAACACCAGAGACTGCCCATAATCTAACGGGTGCTTGGTGGGGTAGGATGTCCAAGCACTCAGCGCGCAGCTCGACGCCGTGCGCGACCGCGTCAAGAAGACCCGCGCCGAGAACGAGTGCGTTCCGCTTTTTTTTGTTATTATTTTCTGGCGTGGGAGATGAGGTTTTGAATCATCGACTCGATGTGGACGCTGAAGGTATCTGATCACGCAACTGTGCGAGTACGCGGCGAGCGACTTCGAGTCAGACCAGTCGGACCTCGACAAGGACGACGAGCTGCTCGAGAAGAAGCTGCCGAGACCGCGGCTGGTACGCGTCGCAAACGGTGGTGGTTGACGGAGAGAGGTCATGCATGGTCTTAATCTGTCGGTGGTTTCCCCAACAGGATAAGCCGCCGACGGCGGCAGCCAAGAGCGCGGCGCGACGAAGGGCCGAGAAGAGCGCAGCGGCTGCGGCCGCGAGAAAGCGTCGGAGCGAAGCCCGAAAGGTGCGTGGTTGGAGAATGAGTATTGGGAGAATCTCCACATTGCCTCCCACTGACGGGGTCGTTGCCTTCTTTGGTTGGTTGCCATCTAGGCGAGAACCACGTAAATTTCCAAATGCATGCAAGTTGAATCAGATCGTTGGGACCCCCATGCTTCAGGAGTACATGATTTCTTACAGCACGGCTCGATAAGGTACCTCCTCCACGACCCACGGTATGTGGAAACGACACGATGCCGTCCGACCGACTCCGAATCGAGTTGCACGCGGTATTCTCGGACGAACAAGACTCCGTCAATCCGACATCATAGGACTGGACACAAATCCACCAGCCCAGCACGATACTAAAGTGGATCGCGGTCGCGGTCGGTGATGTCTTTGAATCGATGCTCATCTTGGAGGCGTGCGGAGATCGAGAACGAAAACAAATGGTGGTCTTTAGTCATTTTCGATCTGTGTCATTCGCTATTGACTCTGCCGCGACGCATGATCTCACAGTCGTGTCTGACTCCATCCGCTCAGGTTTTTTCACGGGATTCTTGTTGTGAGGACTGTTTGGCACTATGGCGCTGTCAGGATGAAAACCAATAAGCTCACTCATGGTTGTGCATGTGCCGCTTGGTTACAGCAGACAAGCCTGCCTGCCGTAGTCAGCATCGATGGTCAATCCACATGGGCCATCGTAACATACTTCATGGTGGAGCACGTCGGCAGTGAAACCCGCGCGTGACGCCTCCTCGTGGAGGACAAATATAAACAACACAATCACCAAGTTCGGAAAATCGGTATTAGGGCTACACTATGTGATGGGAACAGGCTCACTTGCGGTTGCGGATGTGCCGCAGCACGATAAATAGGATACACGCCCACGCGCAGCCCACGAACGAGATGCACATGTACGCGGTTGTTGCCGAGAGGCGCGAGTCGTCGTCCGGGATCCCACCGACGAGCCGGCTGCCGTCGCCACCGTCGGCGCCTCCGCTCGGTGCCGACGAGGGCGTGTGGCCCACGGGGGATGACCCGCCCAGTGAGCCAGCTCGCGACCCAGATGACGACGTCGTCGCCTCGGTCGACTCCTTGGTTCCGTTTGCTAGAAGCGCCTCGAGATGCCGCTGCACGAACGGGCCTAGCACGCCGCGGTTCGCGACCGTGTCGCTGTACCCAGGTAGCACGGCGTCTTCCTCGACCGCGGGCGCGTCGTCGCCGATCAGGTTCGTGTGGATGCCAATAATGTACGTCTCCATGCTCGTGTACCGCACGAGCAAGACCGAACCGGGCGATCCGTTCACCGAGGTGTCGCAGTCGTGGTGGAGCATGTACTGTGGGCCATTGAACGTGGCCGGGAAGTAGCACGTACACTTGGCAAACTTGAGCTCGGGCTTAGAAGGCGCGGTCGCGACGTCGCCGTCGAACCCGACCATTTGGACGGGCGTCTTCCCTTCGCTTTGGTCCAAGTCGTCGGCCTTGGGCAGCAGCAACTTGCCCAGCGAGTCGCCCAGAGGCGCGTCCAGCTCGAGCAGCACGTACGTGTCCTGTGTCCACTGCGTCCAGTACTCGGACTGCCGGTGGATCTTGACGACATGGGCGACCGTGGTCGCAGCGCCCCCGCCGACCTCGAGTTCGGGCTCGTCAAGCGTGGAGACACGTCGTGAGCCGTCGCGCGTGAGCACGCAGTCGGCGGCCGTGAGCGCGTACTTGGAGCCGACGAGCGAGGCCGTGCAGTTGCGCTCGGCGCTCCACTTGAGCAGCCCAACGGCGCTGTACGGGTACAGCGACGCGTCGCTCACAGCGCGGCGATCGTCGGCGCCAAACACCGTGAGCCGGCGAAGCTGGGCGGGCCGGTCGCGTGGCGGCCAATCGTGCGAGGGGGCGACCCCATCGACGCGACCTGTCGTCGCCGCCGCCGCCATCGCGAGCGTCGTCAGCACGGCCGTTGCGATCGCCATCGCCGCAAGCGTCGCGCGGCTCCGCGGCTGGCGTTTCATAGCGAGCGACTGTGTCGGTGGTGCTGGTCTTGGTCCTGGAGTTCCCCCAGGCGGGAGCGACGGTGGCGACGGCGTGTGTGGGGGCGCATGCGTCAGTGATGGTTCCATTCGTTTTGCTTCTGCAAAAGCACCGGCGAAACGACGGCGGGGAGTCGGGAGGCGTCGTCTGCGATTCGAGAAAAACCCCGTCTGACCCCCAACAGAGCCCACCGCTGGTCACCCAGCACGCCCACCACGCCACCCGATGCGTGGGGCGTGTAGCGTCGCACGGGGCCAAGCGAGATCGCGCGCGTGCAGGGCGGTGCGGCCCCCGAGGTGTCCCAGAAAAGGCCGCTAGAGAACCGGGCGCCGGGCGTCACTGGTCGAGGGAGACTTTGGGTGTCGAAGCCCCGCGCTTCGGTTCAGTCGCGAAATAGCCACTTGGTTCCTCGGCCTGCTCCCGTACTGTACGGCCAGCGCCGATGCATGGGATCCGCCACTGCAACGTCGCAACGATCCCGCAACGTGCGACCGGATTGTTCGAAAACGCGCCGGAAGCTTCGCGGAACGGGAATCGGCGATGCCGATTGGTGGATTGGCAAGTGGAGCTATTCGCATCGACCAATCAGAGAAGTCGGGGACCAGCTCCCCTTTCTATTTTCAGTGTGGCGATGCTGAAGAGCACACGCACCGCGGAAGGAAACCTCAGAGGACGGCGGTCCGTCCCTATGACGACCGGTGCCTGGCTGCATCAATCCAGCACTGCGTGGTGCTTTCTGCACGCTATCCAGCACGAGCGAATCCTCTTCCTCTATCTACGGAGAAGCGTGACGGAATCGTGAAGATGGGCTGGAACCCAGATTGGCGGTCATGTTGCTTCTAGATATCGAGGTTCATGTCGCGTCCGATGAATTCCTGCATCGACTTCATCGCGTTCGCAGGTGAATCCAACGGCACCATCAATGGGTGCGGTGGTCACGATCGCCAGTACACATGCCGTACGGTACAGTTGAGATGCCTTCCTTCAACAAAGCACCGGTGGTGGTCCACAGCCAAAGCTTCTTGAAGCATTGAAGATATGTCCAGCGCTGTTTGCCCCCCGACCGAGTATTCCTATCCGACAAGCCAGTGACATCGTACTGATGGATCATGTGAAGGCTCTCAGCGTCACTCTGAAAGTTCAAGCCACCACTTCCACCCAGAATGATTACAGGTTTTTCCACCGCCAAGCCACAGTTTCGGATTCGCTTCAACATCTCCAGGGGCGGACCATGAAGCAGCTCGTCTTCGATGCATCAATGCGAAATCCTGTCTGGTCCTCCCGGTGGTGGATACAACGCAATACTACTGGAAGGTCTACGGTGTTATAGCAAGGAGAAGCGGCATGCAGAATTAAAAAAAACAAAACATACACAACTGGATCGGATTACTAAAGAATGCTAGATGACCCCATGGACCAAAAGCCAGCGAGAACAGAAAAAATGCGACATAAGGGAAGGCATCGAGAAAGCGAAGGATCGGCACCACACAATAAGCACACGCAGGCCAGAGCAGAAACAAACACACGCACACACAACCACACCCAGTCGTGATCGACAAAGAGCATGCCATTCGACGCGACGGAATCTTCCTCCGCCAACAGAACGCGCGCTGGGCTCAATGAATCATGCAACATACCCCAAAGCTGTCGTGGATGCCTTTGTACGCCTGTCGGGAACGAGCTTCTCCCGGGGTACCCTGCGTATCCACTTTGCGCGACGAAACAACTCGTCGTGCTGGTATTCTGCGTTCCGCCTTACAATGAGAAGGTAGTGCCGTGAAGCTCCCCATCAAGATTCTGCGGAACGCGCCAGCCCATCATACAGATGTGCGCGTTCCCCGTGTCACACAGCGGACGGCTATTCGCCAAAAGAACCGCCCGGTGGCCGCGAGAAACACACCGCGCGTTCGAAAGACACATACATATACATCCCCTTGGATCAAACAGCCCACGGATGCGACGGCGGCGCCGCGCTCTCCGCCCTGGCCACGCACACACACGCCTGCGATCGCTTCCTCTCCTTCTCTGTCTCTCCTACTCCCTCCCAAGCCGCGTCTCTGCTGTCTCGCCAGCCCCACATCAGCGGTCCGATCGGCTGCAAAATTGGTCGCCTTGGAGATGTTGTCGTCACTTCCAGTTGTGGGGGAGGGAGCGATTCGGAGCTCCTCAAAAACGCCATCATTTGATAGACTATTAATTTATACATCAACTGTTTATCAGCCAATCACAGAAGACCTGGTTTTATGAACAGCTCCATTGAAGGCCAAAGCGAAAATGACTGGAACGCCGTTCTTCGTGACGGCCGCGACAGCGGCAGCGCCGGACGCGCCAGCCACCAAAAAGGCCACGGGCGTCAAGCGCCGTGCGCCGTCGGAGGCTGCCAAGCGCGAGGGCGTGGAGCTGCTGCGCAGCCAACTCGCACAGCTCGAAGCCACCAAGAAGAACCAGTTCATCCCGCTCGGGGTACGAATGGCTACGGCTTGTGCATTGCTCCAACCGAGTGGCCCTCTCAGTGTTCTATATGTGTGTGTGGGTGCATAGGACATTCGCGACGTCGTGATGGACCACGTGCTCGAGATGACCGAAACGGATCTCCGCCACACCGTGTTGCTCGTGTGCGAGGACGTGCCCGACTTTCGCGGGTCGACGTCGGATGAAACGTCCGCGTTGGACGCGCTGCCCGCATTCCTCGAGGGCGTGGAAGGTGGATACCGATTGTACAGCAAGATTGGGGAAGGCGATAGCATCCCACGGAGCGACTCGATCTTCCTGCGCATGCCCGTGTCCAAGCGCGAGATCGAGAATGAGAAAAAAGCGGCCAAGAAGGCCGTCAAGAAGCAGATCAAAAAGTTTAAGAAGGCCCACGGAGGTTTGTGCTGTGGACAAGTCGCGACAGATGGTGGCGACTGACATTTCCGTATTACCTCCTCCACACAGACTCGAGTGCACTTACGGCCGACTTTTACGTGCTCTCGGAGGAGAACCTGAGGCGCCACCTCGCTTCGATTCCCTTTGACGACGACTACGAGGCGCAAGGCTACGTGAGCACCAAGCCACTTTCGGACGGCGACACGCGAGCGCCGGAAAAGCTGCTACTCGCCCTCGACTGCGAGATGTGTAAGACCACCAAGGGTGTCGAGCTGGCGCGCGTGACGCTTGTCGACGCCAAGGAGAACGTGCTGCTCGATGAGTACGTACGTCCGAAGAACCCGATTGTCGACTACTGCACGCAGTACTCGGGGATCACACAGGACATTATGGAGGCGTGTACCAACCGGCTAGCAGACATCCAGCAGCGCTTCCTCACGCTCGTGCCGGCCGAGGCGATCCTCGTGGGCCACTCGATCGAAAACGACCTCCAGGCACTGCGCGTCATCCACAAGCGCATCATCGACACGACAGTGCTGTACCCCCACCCCCGTGGCCCCCCCTTCCGCTCGGCGCTGCGGTTCCTGACCAGCACGTTTCTCCACCGCGCGATCCAGACGGGCACGGACGGCCACTGCAGCGTCGAGGACGCTGTCGCGACGCTCCAGCTCGTGCAGCTCAAAATCAAGCGCGGCCCGTCGTTCCCAAGCGTCGAGCAAGAGTACGCCCAGAAGAAGATCATCCACGAGCTGTCGCGTGCGAAAAAGTCCGTGCTGATCGTCGACTCGGTGCGCGCCTGCCGCGCGCTCGCGGCCGGTGCGGCGTGTACGTTGCCCAGCGACTCGCCCGCCGAGGTCGTGGACCACGTCGTGCATCAGCTCACGACGGGCTTCCCACCGCACTTGACCTGGGCGCGCGTGTCGGGCGCGACGCGGGCCGAGATTGGCGCCCACGTCGCGCGCGTGCGTGCCCACCTGCCGTCGCAGGCGCTGCTGGTCGTGGTCGCGCTCGGCGCCACGGACGCGCTGCGCGAGCTCCACCGGACGCGCACGACGCGCAGCGACCCGCGCAGTTCGCTCATGTGGGACAAAGCGCAGCAGCTCCAGCTCGACGTGGTCGCGAGCCGCACGCAAGAAGGGATCGTGCACGTGCTGCTGCCGTGAGTCGGGAGCGGCGACCGCCGCGCCGGTTGGGCGGCGCTGGCGGCAACGTCTCCGGCTGTCTGTCTCTCCCCCCCGACGTTCGACGTCCGATTTAGAACGGCTACATACACATAATCCTGACGCCACTCCGGGATCCCATTCGGGGCTGAAGGACTGGCGTCACCCATGATTGGCGGAAACTGCCTGCGACTCTTCATGATTGGTCGGATCGCGGGGGGCGCCTTTCTTAACGGGCAGGTATACAAACTTCAAGTCCGAATGCCTGGAATCTTCCAACGCCAATTGATAGGGCGATTTTCTTTCCATTTCTCGCCATCTCTCTCTCTCTCTCTCTCTCTCTGGACTCCCCACCAAAGGGGGTGGGAGGGCCTCGCTGCATCGCCCGTGGCGGGTGCCTTCCATTCGCCAAGCAGTCGGGGGGTGCGCGCGGTTCCGACCAGAGCGCGTGATCGACCAACGGAGAGAGGGACGTCGTCGTCCCCCCGCCAACTCAGACCGCTTCGTGGGCCGGCCGCTGGCAGTTCCGATCTCTCGCGCTTGCGAGCACGACGCGGCCACGACTGACGGCGGAAGACGGGCCAGGCCGTGGCACTTTCGAGCCGTGCCAGTGATATCCAACACACTGCCTTCGGCGACGCACGCCAGCGCTTCCGAGTCTCGACGTGGCACAGCGCGCTCGAGCTCGAGTGGACTCACGGCCCGCCCGACGTACACCCGAAGGACAACGACTAGCGCAACCGGCCGCGCGCCATGGACCCCAACAAGGACGAAGAGAAGAAGAAAGAGGCCGGCCCCGACGACGACGACCAAGGCAACCAGCTCGACGACGAGGCCAAGGAAGAGCTGGCCAAGAAGGGCGCTGTGGGGCGGCGCTTCGCCGTGGTCGACATCCCCAAGGAGGCCATCGAGGGCGCCGTGGCCGAGGCCAAGTAGTGCGGCGATGAAACCAGCAGATAGATAGCGCCCCCCGCGCCTCTCCTCTCCTCCTCTCCTCCGCTGCCTCCGCCCTTGCGGCCATGACGACCACCAAGAAGAAGAAAAAAGAACGGGTCCGCGTCCAAGTAAGGATCCAAGACCCATAGCATCGCGGAGGCAGGCCCATGGAGGAGGACCCAGAGGAGCGCCGCCGGTCTTCCCTCCTCTGGGTCGTGCGATCGGCTCTCGCCCATCAACGCTGGTGTTCAAGCTTTGCGGCCAGCTTCGGTGGGTTGAAGTTGGTGGCGGCGAGCCAAACGAGCGAGCGGAGGGGAGCGGAGCGGAGGGCGGCGGAGGCTCTTTGTTCTCGTAATGTGTCGCGTACGGTACAACAACCAACCAAGTGAAAAAGTGTGGCGTCGGTCCGAAAACCAGTAACACCTATTTAGATCGCATTCCGAATACCCTTCTAAACACCACTGATCTCTGGTCATAAGAACAATGCTTTTTGACCTCTAGAACATTTTCTTCGGTGGAATCCGATATCAATGACCACACACTGGATCTCATCAAAGATCTGAGACGTTGAATTTCCAACAGATCCTATATGCGCAATGGCCTGCCGTCTAATCTCATTTATGACGGTCGTATGTGTTTTCGTCCACAGCTCTCCCCTCCTCACACACACAACGCAATTCCCAGCGTGTGACGTAGATTCTCCTCCGTCGTCATGTGGCGTCGCGCGTGTTCCTCCTCCTCCTCCTCCTCCGCCGTCCGCTCGGCGGCGCTGAGCCAGCGCCGCGCCATGGCCTCGCTCCCCTCGTGGGCGACCGTGGACCCGGCCACGCTCAGCGGCGCCGTGCCCGGCCAGGGCCTCAACCTCGTGAACGGCGAGTGGCGCAAGACCGCCAAGACCGAGCCGATCCTCGACCCGCTCAACGGCGACGTGTTCCTCCACATGCCGCTCACGCAGAAGGACGAGCTCGCGCCCTTTGTCGAGAGCATGAAGTCGTGCCCCAAGCACGGCCTCCACAACCCCTTCAAGAACGTCGAGCGGTACGGTGTTTTCTTCTTATTCCACCAGCTCTGGCCGTGGTGTTTTGGCAAGATTTCTAACGGTGGCGGGACTTGTACGGTCGCCTATACAGCTACGTGATGTACGGCGAGGTCTCGAACAAGGCCGGCGCGGCGTTGCAGGACCCGGCCGTGGCCGACTACTTTGCCAAGCTCATCCAGCGCGTGTCGCCCAAGAGCTACGCGCAGGCCGCGACCGAAGTGCGCGTCACGCAGCGCTTCCTCGACAACTTTTCGGGCGACCAGGTGCGCTTCCTCGCGCGCTCGTTCGGCGTGCCGGGCGACCACCAGGGCCAGACCAGCCACGGCTACCGCTGGCCGTACGGTCCCGTCGCGCTTATCACGCCGTTCAACTTCCCGTTTGAGATCCCTGTGCTGCAGCTCTTTGGCGCACTCTTCATGGGCAACAAGGTGCTCATGAAGGTAGACTCCAAGGTTAGCATCGTCATGCAGGAGGCCATGCGCCTCTTCCACGAGTGCGGCCTCCCGAAGACCGACGTCGATTTCATCCACAGCGACGGCCCCGTGATGAACGACCTGCTCCTCCAGGTCAAGCCCCGCAACACTCTCTTCACGGGCTCGGCCGCGGTCGCCGAGAAGCTCGCGAATGACCTCAATGGCCGTATCAAGCTCGAGGACGCCGGCTTTGACTGGAAGGTGCTCGGCCCGGACGTCAACAACTTCGACTACGTCGCGTGGACGTGCGACCAGGACGCGTACGCGTGCTCTGGCCAGAAGTGCTCGGCCCAGTCGATCCTGTTCATGCACAAGAACTGGGCCAAGGCCGGCCTCGAGGCCAAGCTCAAGGAGCTTGCGCAGCGCCGTAAGCTCGACGACCTCACGGTCGGCCCTGTGCTCACGCTCACGACCGAGCGCATGCTCAACCACGCCAAGGCGCTGCTCGAGATCCCCGGCGCGCGCGTCGCGTTTGGTGCCAAGGAACTCGGTACGCATTGTTTTTCTTTTTTTCGTAGCCTGACGTGGCGAGCACGTCTCACAATGTGTTTTGCTTTGTAGCGAACCACACGATCCCCAAGAAGTACGGCGCGATCGAGCCAACCGCGATCTTCGTGCCGCTCAAGGAGCTCGTCAAGCCGGGCAACTTTGAGCTTGCCACGACCGAGATCTTCGGTCCGTTCCAGGTGCTCACCGAGTACGATGAGAGCGACCTGCCATCGGTGCTCGATGCGCTCGAGCGCATGAACGCGCACTTGACGGCTGCCGTGGTGTCGAACGACGTCCACTTCACGCAGCACGTGCTCGCGCACACGGTCAACGGCACGACGTACAGCGGCATCCGCGCGCGCACGACCGGCGCGCCGCAGAACCACTGGTTCGGCCCGGCTGGTGACCCGAACGCTGGTGGTATCGGCACTCCGGAGGCGATCAAGCTCGTGTGGTCGTGCCACCGCGAAGTCATCCAGGACGTTGGCCCCGTCGCCGGCGACTGGAAGATCCCGCCGGCCACCTAAACCTGGACACGAATCTCGAAGTAGCTGTGATTGTTGTATCTCGTTGGGCTCGTTGAACGCGATGAATACAACTTTATGTGAGCATCCGCGGGTAACAAGCGTTCTGGTACTAGCCTCACGTGGGGTGGTCTTGTAGGCGACGAAGAGCGTGTTCACGAGCGGCTACCTGCTTGACTTGTCCTGGCTCCTTCAAAGCTTACCTGCATTCGATTTTGAGTTGAGCAGTTGCCCAGCGTGGGATCGAATCGACAGGAAATGTTTTGAGGATTCGAAATCTCAACATGCAGAGGCGCGCACCAACGAGCGACCCAAAGACAAGAGACAACGACAGCACGGGTGCATCCATCCATCGAGGCAAAACGAAATACATATTTGCTTGGTTTACTGAGATGCCTGTGACCACACCAACCGCCTCGCGCTCGCGCGTGGCCGTGCTTTCAGTGTTTGTCTCCTGTGTGTCTGTATATGTGTGTGTCTGTAGGTTGTGTGTGTGTGTGTGTGTGTAGATCGCCGAGCGTGGCGCAAGACGAGCGCGTCCCTCTTTACCGGGCCTCAAACTGGATGAGGCGCTTGGTGCGCGCCTTGTACATGATGCGGTAACCGCACGCACGGCAGCGAATCGGGTCGCGCGCCGACAGGTAGTTCACGATGCCACAGTCGCCACAGATGTACTTGATCTCCGGGTCCTTGACGATCGCCACGGCGTCGCGGCCGGGCGCGTTCGGCGCGGGGGTTGCGCTGCCATCCATTGTGGTTCCGCGGTCGGTGTGTGGGGGGAAAATGAGCTCCTCGCGAAAAGGGAAGAGGCCTTTTTGGCACGACCAACCAAAACCCCAGAAAGGAGGTTTTTACAATGGGAATTAGTCTATGAGTTTGTATGGTGGTAGCAGAAACTAGGCTAACAACAGGCAATGCGACGGCACATGATTGGGTGGACGCTGAAAGCGGAGCCATTATTCTCCGAGGCGGTGGGTTGGTTTGCTTGGCTGGCGACGCGAGACACGAAACACTGCGAGGAGGAAAAGGACCGGTGTGACGGAACCCCCGCTGGAAGACTCGACACGATGGCGACCATGGTGGAGGCTCAGCTGCCCACGATGTACGGTTCTTGTTGAGTGATGTCCGAATGGGAGCTCCTCGCGGCGCCGCGAGCAGCTCCTCTAGGTCGGTAGATGGGGAGACATTGACGAGCGCTTGTTGTATTTGGTTCTAGTTTGTGCTGCATGTGCGCGGCGGCCATCAAGGCCAACCCGGCCAACATGTGCGTGAGCTGCCTCAAGAGCCGCGTGGACATCACCGAGGGCATCCCGAAGGAAGTGCTGATCCACCAGTGCCGCGGCTGCATGAAGTGGTCGCGCCCGCCGTGGATCGTGGCCGAGCTCGAGTCGCGCGAGCTGCTCGCGATGTGTCTCAAGAAGATCAACAACCTCAACCGCGTCAAGCTCATTGATGCCAACTGGATCTGGACCGAGCCCCACTCGCGCCGCCTCAAGCTCAAGCTCACGGTCCAGAAGGAAGTGTTCTCGCGCATGATCCTCCAGCAGTCGTTCATCGTGACGTTTGTCGTGCGCAACCAGCAGTGCGACGAGTGCCAGGCGTCGTTCGCCAACCAGAGCTGGCGCGCGGTCGTCCAAGTGCGCCAGCGCGTGGACCACAAGCGCACGTTTTTCTTTCTCGAGCAGCTCATTCTCAAGCACCGCGCCCACGAAAAGACGTCCAACATCGAGTCCCATCCGGACGGCGTCGATTTCTTTTTCACCGAGCGCAACCACGCGCTCCGCTTTGTGGATTTCCTGCGCGAGTGCGTGCCCGTCAAGACCAAGACCGCCAAGAAGCTCATTTCCGCCGACAACCACAGCAACACGCACAACTACAAGTTCACCTACATGGCCGAGCTCGCGCCCGTCTGTAAGGACGACCTCGTGGTTCTGCCGGTCAAGCTCGCGCGCCTGCTCGGTAACATCTCGTGCCTGTGTATCGTCACGACAGTGGCGTCGTCGATCCACGTGATCGACCCGTTCACGACCCAGACCGCCGAGATCGACAATGAAAAGTTCTGGAAGTACCCGTTCAAGGCCATCCGCTCGATCAAGGCCATGGTGGACTACACGGTGCTCGACACGTCGCCGCTGGCCGTTCCTGCGGGCGGCGGCCGCCCGATCCGCACGAACCGGAAGACGCGTCTCGCTGAGATGGAGGTGGTGCGCAACAGCGACTTTGGCGTCAACGACACGCGCTTCCAGACCGTCACGCACCTCGGCGTGTTGCTCCACGTCGGCGACACGGCGCTCGGCTACGATCTCACCACGGCCGTGTTCAATGACAGCGACCTGGAGCCTCTCCGACAGGCTGGCATCACGTTGCCCGACGTCGTGCTCGTCAAGAAGCAGTTCCCGCGTCGTGTGCAGAAGCGCACGCGAAACTGGAAGCTCAAGAAGATGGAGGGCGTCGAGCAGGGCAACATGCGCGCGGCCGATCTGGAGAAGGAAGAGCGCGACTATGAGCAGTTCATGGACGACCTCGAGGAGGACCGTGAGATGCGCCAGCAGATCAACGTGTACAAGGCCGACCAGGGAGACGACGAGGACATGGACGACGAGGACGACGAGGACTACGAGGACGGCGGCGCGATCCCGCTGGACGAGATGCTCGACGACCTGACGGTCGAGGAAGAGCAGGCCCAGGCCGCGGCTGGTGCCCAGATCTTGAGCGAGTCGGAGGCCAACGCCGCACCCGCGTGGGAGCTCGAAGAGCTGTAGAGCGAAGCATCTGTAGATGGCTATTGTGACGAAGTGTGCACATATTCCAAAATCGATACGTGACTGCATATTGGATCGAGTGTGTGCTTGTGTTCTTGTGGGGTGGTGCGGAGCCATCCTTTCGTGGCTACTCTTGAGAATCTGGTCGTCAACACGTCCGGAAAGCCACGCGGCAACGGCGCCTCATCGGGCAGGCGCTGTAGGGCCTACGAAGGGTTTGGGACCCAACCTTCGCGAGGAAGGCAAGCTTCCTTCACGACTTTGGAGTAAATCTCCATTGAGCTACTCTGTTACAGTTCCAAGTCGCCTAGAAGAAAGTCTTTCACTAGACTGATCTTGCTAAACACCTGGTTTGCCAACCAGCGACATCGCTGTCAGTTGTGCTCCGAGGGGTGACACCAAGCGTGACACGGCCCACCAGCACCGCAAAGCAATCAACTCGGAGCAACCCTGGAGCATCGTGAAGGCGGTTACATGGTCAAGAATGCATGCGCGCGCAACAATGTCGCGTCCAGATCGATGCGGATTTGGCCAGGGAAATCGTTTGGTAAGGCTGCGTGGTCAAGCAGTCCAAGAAGATAGCGCGTATCCAGATCGATAAACGTCGCCGGCGGTACGATCGGCGTGGGAATCGGCTGGAATGGTGGTATCGCGAACACTGGTATCGCAGGTGCGTTGGCGTGTGCTGGCTGGCGAACCTGGTAGAGCTTGTA
>JAADVT010000262.1:0-35248 GCA_023335895.1 Pythium rishiriense
CCACGTCGTGTATTTTCTTTTTCCATTTTCGTACTTTGTGGTGATACCGCTGTACTCGGTGTTTGACACGCCGCGGTTCTGGAAGGATCCCCAATTTGAAGGGGTACAAGCCGCCACGTGGATACTAAGTACTACGTAGTATGTGGCACGCGACCAAGTTGGCGCTCGTGGCGGCGCTGGCGCTGGCTGCGCTCGCGCGTCCGGAGCACCAGGCGAGCGCCTTCGGCTTTGGCGGCTTCGGGGGCTTTGGCGGTGGCGGCGACGGCCACGTGGACGACGCCCATGACCACAGCCACGAGGACTTTTACGAGAGTGCGTGGCCAGCTTCTGTTGCTCCCCACGGGAGCATGGCGATGGGTTTGTGGGTGGAGACAAAACTAACGAGCGGGTGTGTGTGTGTGTTTTTTTTTTTGTGGTGGCTTGTCGTAGCGCTGGGCCTGACCATGGAGGCGACGGACGCGGAGATCAAGCGCGCGTACCGCAAGCTCAGTCTCAAGTACCACCCGGACAAGAACACGGGCGACGACGAGGCGCAAGACAAGTTCCACAAGATCGCGCGCGCGTACGAAGTGCTGTCGGACGCGCAGAAGCGCCAGGTGTACGACCTCGAAGGCATCGAAGGGCTCGAGCGCGACGAAAAGGGCGGCGGCCAGCCCAACAGCCCGTTCGACTCGTTTTTCGGCGGCGGCGGCAAGCCACGCGGACCCGATGCCGCGATGGACCTCGCAGTGACGCTCGAAGAACTGTACAATGGCGCGCAGAAGACGGCCCGCTTCACGCGGAACGTGATCTGCCGCAAGTGCCGAGGCACCGGCGCCAAGGACGGCAAGACGACACCGTGCAAGACGTGCGGTGGCCAAGGCGTCGTGCTCGTGCAACAGCGCATGGGCCCGGGCTTCACCGTCCAGATGCAGCAGCAGTGCCCCAAGTGCGGTGGCAAGGGCAAGGTCTTCCGTCACCACTGCCCGCACTGCCACGGCCACAAGGTCGTCAAGGAAGAGAAGGAGCTGGTCGCGGAAATCGAGCGTGGCATGCCATCTAACCACCAGATCGTGTTCGAGCGTGAGAGCGAGCAACGCCCTGGTATGGTGCCGGGCGACGTGATCTTCCGCCTCCACCAGGTGCCGCACCCGCGCTTCCGGTACGCTTTGTGGTCTCCCTCATGGTCGGTGTCGAGACTGAAAAGACCGATCTGATGTCGTTTGGTTTTGTTTACAGCCGCGCGGGCGATGACCTTCACTATGAGATGGAAATCTCTTTGGAGGAGGCGCTGCTCGGGTACCGCAAGAGTGTGCTGCACCTCGATAACCGTAAAGTGACTGTCACGCACTCGGAGATCACGAAGCCCTTTGACGTGCGCACGATCCAGGGCGAGGGGATGCCGCATCACAACTACCCATCGCAGCACGGCGACCTGCATCTCTTGCACCAGATCAAATTCCCAAAGAAGCTGTCGGCGGCGCAGAAGGCCATGGTAGAAGAGTTGCTCAGTGAGTGACCGAGCGGAGAGCACGAGACAATGTGTGGCAAATTCAAAGTGGATTGACGGATATGATGGTGGAAGAAAAACCAATGCACAATTGATCATAGACACTTACTGAGCTGATGCTCAGCCCAGACGACAAGCAACTTGCATGCTTGCATTGCAAGTGCTTGTTACATGTCAGGCTGCTGAGCTGACTCTGAATGGGATGAAGTTACGGGTTGTAGACAATCGACTGCAGGTGCTCCTTAATGTTCGACGGGCGCGGGACCGTGGCGTAACCCTTCGAGTAGCCCTATAGATGGGACAGAAAATTCAGGAGTCAGTATGAAAGTTCAACAGACAAGCGCCGCAAATGCGCGGGACGTACGTATTCAGCGACGGCCGTGGCGATCTCGAGCGAGACCGAGCGGATGGCCGACAGCGGCGGGTACACGCAACCCGTCTCGAGGTCCGCCGGAGTCACGAGCTTGGCAAGCGTCTCGGCCGCAATGATCATGATCTCGTCATCGACGTGCGTCAGGCCGGCGCCAACGCACGCCAGACCAATACCCGGGAAGATGTACGAGTTGTTGCCCTGGCCCGGGACGTAGGTCTTGCCCTTGTACTCGACCGGATCGAACGGGCTGCCACTCGCGAAGATGCACTTGCCGTCCGTGAACGTGTAGGCCTCCTCAGCCGTGCACTCCGCCTTGGACGTCGGGTTGCTCAGCGCGAAGATGATTGGGTGCTCGTTCAGCGCGACCATCTTCTCGCAAACTTCCTTCGAGAAGGCCTTGGCAATCGTGCAGACGCCAATGAGGGCCGTCGGTTTGATGCGGTCGATAGCCTCCTCAAGAGTCTTGCACTCCGGAGCCTCGTGCGCGTACAGCAGCTTGTGGTGCTGGAGCGACGCCTTCCGGGAGAGCACAACAAGACCACGCGAGTCCACGAGCCAAATCTGCTCGCGCGCCTGATCAATGGTCTTGCCCGTCTCGTGAGAGATCGCGCGCGCAATCAGGTCAGCAATACCCGTACCGGCCTCGCCTAGACGATTCACAAACAGCAAGATTAGTCTCAAGGGAGAAGACGAGCGCGGGCAAACCCACGGGCAACAAAAGAACGCACCAGCGCCCATGAACACAAACGTGTGCTCCGACAGCGGCTTGCCCGAAAGCGGCACGGCCGCGAGCAGACCGGCGAGCACGACCGAGGCCGTGCCCTGGATATCGTCGTTGAACGTGCAGTGCGTGTTCTCGTACTTGCGCAGCAAGTGGAAAGCAGTCGAGTTGCCGAAGTCCTCGAACTGGAGCAACACCTGCGGGCCGTACTTGGCCTTGGCGGCGTTCATGAACTCGTCGACGAGTTGCTCGAAGAGCGGGCCCTGCTCGCGCTTCTGGCGCAGGCCCATGTAGAACTCGTCAGCGAGGAACTCTTCGTTGTTGGTGCCGCAGTCGAGCACGACGGGCAGGCACATGTGTGGCGGCACACCGGCGCACGCCGTGTACAGAGCAAGCTTGCCCACGGGGATGCCCATGCCGTTCGTGCCGAGGTCGCCAAGGCCCAGGATACGTTCCTAAAGAGGACATGGGTACATCGTGAGTGATTTTATGTGGACACTCCAACCTCTGCGACAACGAGAAACGTACGCCATCGGTGAACACGATCGCGCGGATGTCCTTCTCCGGCCAAGCGTCGAGAAGCTCAGAGACACGACCGATATCCTTGACCGAGATGTACAGACCACGTGGCGTCTGGCGGTAGATGTGGCTGTACTCGAGGCAGGCCTGTAGTGAGACAGATGCTGAATGTGAGTTTGCAGTTCCCAAAGTTCAACCTGGTTGCATTCAACAATGCTCAAGCACCAAGTGCCACGCACCTGTCCGACCGTCGGCGTGTACACGATCGGCATGAACTCGGCCGTGTTCTCAACGAGGATGCGGTAGTAGATGGCCTCGTTGGTGTCCTGTGACGTCATGGTCCACATTGTCGACGTCAGTTCTTGTCCACAAGCCACCATTCGTCTGCAGGATGTCCGCTGCCACGTCACCGGCCCATGCGCCGCCACACACACCGTGGCAAGGCAGCACACGTGGCACTGGTGACAGACAGAGACGCTGCATTCTTACAAAAACGGACCTGCATGTTCTGCAAGAAGATGTACTTCTCGAGCGGCGTCGACTTCTTGCGCAGCTGCACGAGCGCGCGCTTGGTCTCAAGCTCGATGGAGCTCTCGCCCGCGGGCAGCAGACCGCGCAGCTTGAGCGCGTCGCGCTCCTGGGCCGTGAAGGCAAGACCCTGTGTCGTCGTACACACACCATGAGCGTTCGTTCTCTCTCGATTAGAGATTCGCCCCGTGCCGTCCGTACCTTGTTCTGGTTGGGCGTGCGGATGACAGCGTAGCCGGTCGACATCGCGAGCAGAGTGGGGAGCTGGGAGGGGGAGCTTGGTGGACGTGGAACGCAGCGGGCCAATTGAGAAATGACGGTGCCGGTGGCTGCTTCAGTCCCTGCTTGGGGGGATAGGGAGCCTTGCGTATCTCTTCGCGCACACATGCGATCCGACCCACGGGTCTGTGGAGCCAACCCGCGGGTCATGTGCACGCGACAGTGCGATGATGACGGGATTTTTTGGACGGGTGGGTTTGTTTTGGCGGTGCGTCGACCCGCTTGAAGTTGGCCATCGACGTCATTCGCGTTGGGTAGTGATGGTGGGTCCGCGTGGACAGGCGGGTTTCGGGCCCAAAACAGATTCCCCTTTCCATCGAGACGGTTCCACAACACACACCAAGGGCAACTGCAACGGGATCAAGTTCTACCGCCGCATCCAACAATGGCTCTTCTCATGTCGGGCCGCTTGGGCGCCACCACCGCCAGCGCTTCGTCTCTTGGACGGACGACGATACATCCGGAGCAGCGTCCTCGGGCCGCGGGGTGTCCCATGTGCGGCCATTCGAAGGGTGCGCGAACCCTGCCTTTTGATGCGTGAGTGTCTCTCATGTGGCCACTTGACTGCGCAGTCGAGCGCCAACAACTTCAACGTGCGGTTCCTTTGTTGGTGGTGGCGCGAATGCACAAACGGCGCAGCGAACGCTTCAACATGACAGCACAGCGTCACGCCGGGCCTTGCGGCTGCTTGGGGCGGACCCCGCGATTGACGGGGATTCTGAAGTGACTCTTGGAGATCGTTCTTGTGGCGGGCGGGTTTAGTGGTCATCTGGCGGGTTTATGAATTTTGACCAATCATATCGTGTTGTCCTAAAATCGTACTAGAATGAAATGAATGGGGATTGGATAAAAGAAGAAAACCATTTCCTTCCACAGCAACTTTCTCGTTGGGATCGCAAATGGTGCAGGTCGCACGGGGGCTGGCGGCGTCGCTGGGCCGCTACGCCGTGTCCGTGGCGCGCGTGGACGCGCAGCTTAAGGCCATGGTGCGGGCAATCAACTGCCCCGGCGGTCCGTGGTGAGTGCCGCGCAAAGGTTTTGTCGAAATCGGATGCCCCAGCGGCGCACCGCGGCTTGTGGTGCCTTTGGCTGATCAAACCCGTCGGCGACTGCCAGGGACGTGGGCTTGATGCTCACGACCGACGACCACATCCAGCGCCTCAACCACAAGTACCGCCACAAGAACCGACCGACCGACATCCTGTCGTTTCCTGCCCACAAGGTAGAGTAAATGCAGCCGTGCCGTGGCCATGGGTGAGGATCACTGACCAGGCACCGGATGAAGATCTCGCGTCCAGGACGGTTTCCGAAAGTCCGCTCGCGCGAAGATCGCTACCTCGGCGACATTTACATCAGCCTCCCATACGTGCAGCGTCAGTGCGATGACCCTGAAGAGGAGGAGGTCGAATCACTGGAGACGCGCATGCCTATCCTGCTGGCCCACGGCGTTTGTCATCTCATGGGGTATGTTGACAACGATGGTGGCATCTTTTTCTTCTCCTTACTACTAATACTAGCAGTATTAACCCACGTTTCTCAATGTAGCTACGACCACGAGACAGATGCCGACTACGAGCGTATGACCAAGGCCGAGGAGTACATTTTGCGTCGGTATCCCAGCTTCCTGGACCTCGACAAAGTCGACACCAACGACGTGTGATCTCCCAATACGATCACAGCAAACTCCAAACGCGAAGGACAAACACGACGGTAGCATTTTTATTTGTGCACCACAGCATTCGCGCGCGACGCTCAAAAGTCTTGGCGCGCCTCGTAAGCCTCGTAAATAATGCTGGTCGCGGTCTTCATGATCATGGTCGTGAAACTGACGTGCGCGAGACGCACCACAAAGCCCGTCGTCGCAAAGCCCGCGAGCTGCTTCATGCCGCCACGCTTGTATTCGCTCCGGAACGTGTCGATGACCGACACCTTGGCACCGGCCTTGGACGCCTGCTGGATCTGCGCGACCATGACGTCGATGGGCAGCGTCAGCAGCGCGCTGAGACCACCACCGACAAGCGAAGCCGCGATCTTCTGCTTGTTGTCCAGCACAGCGTTCGGGTTCTCTCTCTTGAACATGATGTTCTCGGCCTCAACCGAGAAGAAGAAACGAGTGGACCAGTCCGCAACTCGCTTGAGGGAAAAGACCATGGAGCCCTTCATAAGCGCCGCGACACCTTCGTTGTTGATGACCTTCATGCCGACTTGAAGCGACTTCAGCGAGGTCTCGACGGGTGTCATGCGCTGGCGGAACACCGGGTCGGTCATCACGCGCGTCTTGAGCAGCAGCGTCGGGCTGAGCACGAGACCTTGGAAGCCGCCGCCGATACCACCGGCGATCACTTCGGAAACGTCTTTGCTCACGGACCCGCTCGCCACAAATGGCTGAATCGTTTGCCGCGTGAGCGCGTGCGCCCACGAAAACACGGACCCCTTAGCCAGTCCCTGGATCGCGCCCCAGGGGAAGAAGCCGTCCCAGATGCCGACAATGCCCTTGGACTGGACGATCTGGCGCGTGAGCACGGCGTACGACTCGCCCGGGTTCGTCTGCTTCATGATCTTGATAAACTCGAGGTAGTGACCGAGCGCAAACTCGTACCCTAGCGTCACGCCCGCGCCGATCACGAGCTTGACGGTCGGGCTCTCGCTCCGCTGGGCCTTGGCCGCCACACTCAGCGCGAGCGGACGCGGCTTGGCGGCGGACGGCGTGCGCGTGAACGAGGGCGGTAGCGGCGCGAGCGCGGCGAGCATGGAGGCGTGCATCGTGTTTGCGTGTGGTCTCACTGGCAGGCCGCGCAGGACGAGAAGGAATCGGCGAGTGGGGAGGAAGAGCTGCTCGGGTTTCCACGCCCGGCGGATACACACAAACACGCCGAGCAGCACTCCTCAATGATGGGCGACTCGTACTGTAGGAGACAGAATAACCCAATGAAAAAAAAGAGAGCACCGACGACACAGGCAGCGTCATCGCCAAGGTGGGTTCAACATAGTCGGGACGTCACTCACACACCACGCGCTTGGTGCGGGGGCAACTGCAACAGCTCCACGCTCCGGATCTATTTAGAGCTGTCGCGCCGGTCCATTGACGAGCTGCGCGAGCGCGTCGGCGTGGGCGCGCGCCGCCAGCGCCTGCGCGACCGCGCGGAGCTCGGCCACGCGCTGCGCGACCAGCACGCGGTGCGTGGCCGCGGCGACCGCGCGCTCCACGACGCTCCTCCCCACGGTCGTCGCGGCCGCGATCGGCCCGGCCTGTCCACCGAGGCCATCTTGTTCCTTGTCCTCGTTCTCGTCCTGGGCCGCGAGCGCCACGGGAGGAGCCGGAGCCTCGCGCGGCTGCGCGGCGTCGACTGACTCAGATTCCGCGGGGCCTTCATCCACGCGGTCGGCGGATGCCGCCACCACGACCGCGGCTGGATCCATCGAGCTTTCTCCGCGGCCATCGGCCTCGGCGGCGCAGTGCTCTACTGCTGTTGCTGCCTCGCGCTCGGCGTACTGTTCGGCGAGGTATTGGCGGGCGCGCGACGCAATGTCCTGCAGCGCGCGGACACAATGGAGGTGCTTGCGCGCGACGACCCGCGACCGCTCGGCGCGCAGGATGGTCTCTTGCCGCGCTCGCTCGCGCTTGGCGTCGACGCGGGCCGAGACCGAGTGGTAGCCGCCGACTTCTTCCACGGCAGCCGATCGTATGGCGGACGCCTCCTCCGGGTCGGTAGTCGCAACGGGGAGATCCTGTTCACGGGGGCCATCTTCACCTGGGCTTGAGCGCTCCGCGCCGGTACATACGTCAGATGGGGACGACACGCTAGTCGCGTCCCGCATTTCCTCGGGGGGCGATGGAACGGTCGTGCCATCGTTCGAGGGCTTTACGTTGCGGTAGAAGCCTGCCTCCTCTTGCTTGATCGCCTCCACGAGGCTGAACCACTGACGCGCTTGGTCTGGATCACGCCCTCGTTTCTTCTTGGCGTCGATGTCGAGCGCGTCCAGAAGGGCGGCGTACTGGACGACATCGTTCGCATCGACAGGTAAAGCCACGAGCGGCAGCCAACTGAGGAACGTGGCCTCTTCGACGTCGCACAGCGTTGAAAGGAGCCTCGCCAACGCAGGGAGACGGATCCGGCCTGTCGCGTCCGCGTCGATCTCCCGCAGCGCAGCGCGCAGGTCCACTTTCTTCTCGTGGCTCTTGGCTTCAATGCGTGAGACCAAATCCTCGGGTTCCTCGCATTGGGGAGCTTTGTCGACGTGGGGAAGTTGAGCATCACTTTCAGGTCTCGGTGACTGCATGGGAGACGCCGGCTTCGTGATTCGAGGCAGATTTCCACCATGAGTGTTCCCACGTGAATGTAGCCGACGGCCTGGCTTCGTGGATGGGGAGCGCGCAGCGCGGGCGCTAGCAAGAGCCGCGCGCTCGGCTTCCTCTCGCTTGATGTGCTCTTGCCTCGCTTGCTCGAGCTGCTCCAAGGCGTCTTTGGCTTGTGGATACGCCTCCAGCACCGCTTCATACGCCGTGGCGGCCTCGTCGAAGCGACCAAGTTCTTTCAGCGAGGACCCTAGCTTGAACCGTGCGTATGGATCTTCCGGGTTGATCTGGAGAGCCGCCCTGAATTCGGCTTCACTCGCTCCGAACTCACGACCGACTTCGTACGCACAGCCCAAATTCACTCGCAGACGAAACGCGACCTCGTCGTTGATGTTCATCGTCAGCGCCAGCAGATACAGCTCCACCGCTCGTTCCCATTCGCCCTTCGTGTGAAGTCGGACCGCGGCCTTGGTCACCATTTTAAGTTTTTGTGTTGGCTCAAGACTCGCGTGGTGTTGCGGCAGCGAGCGCCACCACCACTCGAACCCACTCACCGAGTTTATACAGTCCGGATTCCATGAGTACTTTTCCGAAAGCACTATGGGTTTCTTCTCTGCGCGTGGAGACTTCGGTGACCGAGGCGGAGACGTGTTTTCCATCCAGTCAAGATCGTTCGACACCGATGGCTCTCGCTTGACTTCAACAATGTTTGGAGTCAGACACCGCCTCTTGGTGTCGCCCGCAAGCGCCTTTTCTTTTGGCGTGCTGTATATTAACGACCGCCTCGCCTGTTCGGCTGCAGACGGCGGTGGTCGTGCAATTGGGAGCACGACATTGGACGAGTACGGCGAAGGATTCCCCACGTACAGAGATGAGATCGTGGTTGTCGGGCGGTGCGGGGACATGCTTGACTTTTTCGGTGTCCCACTGCCAATCGCGGGAAGCGTGTGTGTTCGCTTCGCAGGCGACGGATCCGATCGCGACGGCGGAGGATTCCAGATGGATGAACTCTCGAGGTTGCTTTCATCAATCTCGTGTCGAGCCGAGTCAAGTTTGATGGGGGATGCGATGGGCATCTCAGCCGAGAACAGAGCTATCAACTTGGCCGACAACTCGCAAATCGTTTCGTTGTCGTAGTGGCGCTTCTGGAGCGTATAGATGAACATGTTGGGTTGCCACAGTTGCCCCTGAGCGGCAATCTTACAAGAATGCACAACGGAGGTTGCGTCGTCTGAGGCGAGCAGCACCAATAGTTGCAGTGTGAGGATCTGCATTACACAAACCGCTTTGAATCAGTCCTTCGTGAATGAGAGGAATGATCCAATTGACTAGTCCAAACGCACGCGCTTGCTGGTCTCTGTCGAGGCCGTGAGGAAGCGAAACACGCAACCCGCAAAACCTATGGAGCGCATAATAATCGCCGATTTAGCATTCGTGATCTTCGTTCCATAAACCCATCGGAGGCGGTGATCGCACCAGTGCAGAGCGCGAGTGCGCGTAGCTGTCGGCTCTGCAGCAGCTCGAGCGCCTCTGTCAGTAGGCTCTCCTACAGCATCCGTATCGGTCAGAATCAACTACGGTAAGATCAACCCAGCCACGGTCCACTTACGATCTGGTACTCTGGACAGCGGTCAGCCGATGCCGCGAACGTGAGTGCGGCCATGGGCTCAACGAGCGTTGTGGACCACTCAGACTCGCTTGGCGCTGCTCCACCATTGCCGCCTGCCCTTAGCCGCGAGAGTACAGTCTTTTGGTGATGCGCAAGCAGGGTCTTGGCTGGAACGAGCACATTTTAGCAACCTATCGTCGTGGAGCGAGAAATGCTTGGTTCCCACCAACCTTGCTTGGAGAGCGGGGACGTGATCATACGCTGCTTCTGGAAGTGTGTGTTCATCCAGAGGCTGTTGCGCTCAAGCAGCGACGGACTCACACCGAATGACGGATTGAGGCGCGCATAGCTACTCAGCCAGCGCTGGTTGATGGCCACGAGCGCGTCGAACCAGTCTTCACCGTCACCGCTATGGTCGTCGTCCGTGAAGCCTAGGTCCAGCTGGAGCTCCGCCGTCGTGGCGGCCATCGCGCTCTCCTCGCTGGGGGCAGTAGGTCGGATATGCGCGCGTGGTAGACAAGCAGGCGCCGTCTGCAACACCCCCTGACCTGTGCCATTCTGGGATGCGATGAGATTAGATTCCCCAGTTTCTCCATTTGTGCTTGGCCATTCGCGGCGTTTCGAGATCCCAAAGATAGGCTTGGCACCTCCTTTTGGCAACTTTGCTGATTCAAGTTGCTGGATTGAGATCGAGTCAGTGTTCGGAGGGGGGGGGGGCATCATCCGGATACGAGGAGCTCCCCCGCATCCGGATAATCCGGGTGTGGTGTCGTTGTTTGTGTGAGAGAGCTCGCTGTCGGGGAGAAACGTCAGATCGACACAGCCGCCCGCGGGCCTTCCCTCCCTCCCCCCTCTCGAGCGCTCTCCGCCGCCGTCGCTTCTCGCTCGTTCACGCGCGTGCGGACCACCTCCCACCCTCCCGTCTCGGTCTCTGCGCGTTCGCACCCGCGCGACGCGACGCCACGGCAGGCACGCAGGCTTCTCAGATTCAGTGCCGTTCGTCCCCACACCCAGCACACTCAAACAACAGACACATCCGCGCGCACGCTCAAGGCGGATTTTGGACATATACACAGCGATGGAGCAGCAGCCCAACGGCTCCGTGGACGCTAGCACCGGCGCACAGCAGGTGCCGCCACCAGCGCCGTCGTCCCAGTCGACTTCTGCGGCACAGCCACAGTCACAACGCAGTGCCTCGACCGCGCCGCGGTCGCTGCGCACACTCCCATCAGCACACCCCGATGACTTCCTTGAGGCCTCGGGCGCAAGCGGGGCAGATGGCGCGCCGGTCGTGAACCATGAAGTGCACTGGGAGGGCTACGTCCGGAAGAAGGGCGACTGGCTGCCGCGCTGGGAAGAGCGGTACCTCGTACTCGACGGCGCGACGCTGACCTACTACAACTCGAAGGAAGAAGCGCGCAGCGGACGGAATTTGCGCGGGCGTATGATCATCTCCAAAGTGCGTCCCGAGAATTACGGCAAGGCGCACGGCTTCCTCATCGAGACCAAGGGCCACAAGCTGTTCCACCTGTGCTGCTCGACCGAGCTCGAGAAGGACATGTGGGTCGAGATGATGCAGGCTGCGATCGATGAAGGGGTCAAGCACACGCTCGACCGGTCGCTCATGGGCGCGTCTGCCGTCGGGGTGCAGCCGTCGCCCACGCAAGTCGACCTGCGTAGCTTCTACTTTGCGTTCCGCGAGCTGCTCATCTCGCATTCCTCGTCGCCACAGTTCTTCCCGAAACTTTCGCGAGACGTTGTGCTCACGTCCAACTATGCGCCGACTGTGCCGTTTTGGGGCGAATACCACGGGCTCGACGGCGTGCTCCACTTCTTTTCGATTCTTTACGAGACAGTCGAATTTACGTCGTTCTTCGTGACGGACATTGCGCAAGCAAAAGAGGGCAACACAGCGGTCGTCGCTGGCCGCGAGACCATGAAAAACCGCGACAACGGACGCAAGTTCACGCAGCAGTGGCAGCACACAATCGAGTTTGCGCCTGACGGCCGTGTCAAGAGCCTCACGATCCATGCCGACCCCGTTGCGGCCTCTGCGGTGTTTGGCTGTAATGCCACGTCCAGCTTGTCGCTGCCCATGGCCGCAGTGATCGGCAACTCGAGCCAAGACAACCCAGAGGGAACTCTCCACGTTGTGGTGTTCCGCGGCGAGCAGATCTCTAGCAACGGCGGCGGGCTTCCTCCGACGGAAGAGGAGTTTAGCGACGACAGCAGCAGTAGCACGAATGAGAGTACGCCGCTACCGCGGCGTCGCATCTTCTTGGCCTTGCGTCTTCTCACGGATGGAAAGACCAACGTGTACGCGCCAACGTCGTCGGCGAGTTGTCTCGCGAAAACACGGCTATGTGAGCCCGAGGAAGTGCCCGACCCCAAGTGGAACTCGACGCACGAGTTGCCCTTCAAGGGCTCGTCGCGCGGTAAGCCGTGTTTCATGCTCATCGAGGCATGGGAAGTGCGAGAAGACGAACTCGGCCGGGAGGTCGAAGAAGTCGTTGGTGTCGCTAAGGTCAACTTAGTCCCGTTCCTGGCGCTCGCAAGCACGTCTCGCACTGTACGCGAAAGCGTTCTGCACTCGGATATTGCACGTGGCGCTGTGCCTCAGTGGTACACGCTTCTGTCAGCCAACGAGACCAAGTTCTCGTGCGGCCGTGTGCAGCTCAGCATCAGCTTTGATGCATCAACTGCTCCGAGATCTAACGCTTCGCTCGAATCCTCCCGCAACGGTGTTATGGAAGGGTCCCCAGGGTTGAGTGCCGGCGCTCCGACACCGCAGATTCGGCCTGCAAGCTCGCTTGTCCACTCGTCTAGCCAGCGGTCCGCGATCGCGCGTGGCTTCTCGTTCCGTGATACCAGACGCGATAATCACCAGTTCCGCGTCGGCAATACGACTTTTGATGTGCCGAGAAGGTATCAAATGATCAAGGCCGTGGGTCAGGGTGCGTACGGTTGCGTTATTGCTGCGAGTGACACGGAAACAGGCCAAGCGCTGGCCATCAAGAACGTCCCCAATGCCTTCAATGACTTGATCGACGCAAAGCGAATCCTGCGTGAGATCCGGTTAATGCGCCACCTCAATCACCCGAATTTGGTCAACCTTGTCGATCTCATTCGGCCTCCGTCACTCCAAGACTTCAACGACGTGTACATCGTATCGGACCTCATGGAGACGGATCTGCACCGTGTGATTCACTCGAACCAGTCCATCAGCGACGATCACATCCAGTATTTCTTGTACCAGATGCTGCTCTCTATCCACTACGTGCACTCGGCTGATGTGCTGCACCGTGATCTCAAGCCTTCGAATGTACTTGTGAACTCGGATTGCGATCTGAAGCTGTGTGATTTCGGTCTTGCGCGTGGCGTCCACGGCCTGGACTCGGGGCTGACTGAGTACGTCGTGACGCGCTGGTATCGTGCTCCCGAGCTACTGCTCTCCTCCAAGTACGACAAGCAGGTCGATGTGTGGGCAATCGGATGCATCTTGGCAGAGATGCTCGGTCGACGTCCGCTCTTCCCGGGCCATGACTACCTACACCAGCTGAAGATCATCATGGACGTCATTGGCTCACCGTCTGAAGACTCGCTCGATTTCATCACAAACCCAAAGGCTAAGCGCTTCATCCTCCGTCAGCCCAAAAAGCCAAAGGTGCCGCTGTCGTCGGTGTACCCGCGCGCGTCAGCGCAGTGCCTCGATTTGCTGGACAAGATGCTCGTGTTCGACCCTCGTAAGCGCATCACCATCGCCGAGGCGCTTGAGCACCCGTATCTGAGCGCCGTGCGCGATCCCTCGCTGGAGAAGACGTGTGACACACCGTTTGACTTTGCCTTCGAGAACCATGAGCTCACCAAGGCCAAACTCCAAGAGCTGATCTTCGAAGACGTCTGCGCGTTCCACCCGGAGGCCGCCATGCCAGAAAGCCCGGCGTCGTCCCCGGCGCCAAACTCTGCGCCGCCGGGAGCTCGCCCCGGAATCTACCTGACGGAGCCTCCGGTCAGCGCTCCAGCGCGCGCATCCTCCGCGTCCGGTCCGGCTGCCGCCGCAACAACCTCCACGTCGGCAACAGCGGCAGCGCCAACGACGGGAACGGTGGCGCCGCCGCCTGTACCCGTCGCCGTACCTCCGCAGGTCGAAGCCGCGTCGACTCTTCCACTAATCGTGGCGCCGCGACCGACCGTCGCTCCGTTGCCCAAACCGGCCGAGATCGCGATCGACATCCGTCCTTCCATCCCCGACGCCTCGTCGTCTGGTGCTCCAGTCTCTCTGTCTCGTTCAGAGGAGAATGGCGTAAGTAGCGCCGCTAGTGTAGCTGCTGCGTCGGGCTCGGCCGTAGTGGTTGCCGTCGAAACGCCCAATGCTCGGTCTGTGGATCTGTCGGCCTCGCCACGGAAGCTGTCGCAGCCCAAGTCGCTGACTCCGTCCGCGGCGGTATGAGCGACCTGGGAGGTCGCTGCCGCAGGCGTCCAGGAGAAGAAAACGTATAGATATGATGAGGATAGCAGCGTGTGAGAGCCCGTGAGGGGCAGACCCGTGAGCACGCGGTCGTTCCACTTTGACCACATTTCGTAACCATGAAAGAAAAGAAAACAAAAGCCACCACGATCCGACTTGTAAAATGCTATTCGGGTTGGAACTCCAGAGTGAGAACGGAGGAACGATCTTATGCGTGAGGGTTGCGCAGCACGAGAATGACCGAGTCGCCACGGAGGAACATCTTGCTCACGAAGCGGTCTTTGTTCACGGGCTTGGCGCCCTTCTTGCCCGACTTGGGGACCTCGGTCCACATCTCCTTGACGTTCTCCAGCACCCTGTCCAAGCCATGTGAGTCCCTCCCCCGACCAAAAAACCAGCCAAACACCGGCCGAGCGTACATGTTGCAGTGGCGGTCAAAGGCCTTGACGCGCGCGAGCAGCTTGTGGTTGTTGCGCACGTTGATGAGCACCTGCGAGTTGTTCTTGACGCTGTGCATGAGCACCGACAGCGGGCCCTTCTGGAACTCCTCCTCCGTCTCCTGGACGCGCTTGTACTCGACGCTGCCACACACACAAAACGGCATTGCGTCAGCACCATCCCCGGCCATCGACCAACACGTCGTGACGACGCACCTCGCCATGGCGCTGGATGGGAGATAGACAGGGAGGGAGAGAGGAACAAGGGGGGGGGAAGATGCCGCGATGTCGGCACGTCACCTCTTTTCGATTCGACCAAAAAACCCTTGGCAATGAGGACAGATCGGTGCGAACCTAAAACGTACTTAAACGATTATTTCAAGTTTAGGTGGGTTTGTGGCTGTACCTGGTAGGTTCATTTCAGCGGATGATTTTTGTAATATTCTGGTGGAATATGCACGGAATCTAAACTGAGCTGCTCGTCTTTGTCGAAATGGCTACCTTTTTCGGAATACAATACCAACCCAAAATGAAAATGCGCTCCTGATCAGGAGAGGCGGAGTACGAACTGCGGGAGGAGGACGAGGGGCTTGCTTTCGCCACTGCGCAGAGACACGCTTAGTCCAGGTCCATGTTGTCACCCTCCTTGGCGTCACCGCCCTCCTTCTCCTCGGTCGCGGGCGCGGCGGGCGTCTCCGGCTTGGGCATCGGCTTGGGCTTGGTCACGATCGGCAGGGCAACCGCGCGCACGACATCGATCTTGATGCGGATGATCTCCGACGTGAGCACCGGAGCATCCGTGGGCTTGAGGTTGCTCTGCTTGGCAAGCTCGTCAAAGAGCCAGGCCTCGGCGTCGGTCGCGGCCTTGCGCAGCTTCTCACGCTCCTCGGGCGTCCAGTGCGCGTAGAGCGCGTCCGACGAGTTGGCCATGCGCTTGTACTCCTCGAGCACGTTCTGGAGCTCCGACGTGGCGGCAACACGCTCAGTGCTCTCGGTGGCGCGGAACTCGACGGGCGACGTGAGCTTGCGCAGATCGTCGAGCTTGGCCTGGTACACCGACTTGGTGCTGTCAAAGCCCTCGTCAGAGTAGAGCCAGTCCTCGGCCTCCGTGAGCTTATCCTCAAGCGAGGCCTTCTCGCTGTCCGAAATGTACTCGGCGAGGCGCTCGCCAATCTGCGCGCGCATGTCGTACACGAAGCTCTCGAGCTCGTTACGCTTGTTGAAGGTCTCCTCGATCACGCGATCCTGGTGGGCCATCGCAAGCTCCTGCTCGGTCGCGGCCGTGATCTCCTTGGGCGAGAGGCCGGCAACATCAGCATCCACCTTCAGCTCAACCTTGCGGAAGCGCTTCTTCTTGGGCTCGGCCGGCTTGTCCTCAGCAGCCTTCTCCTCGCCTTCCTTGCCCTCCTCAGCGGGCTTCTCCTCCTCCTTCACCTCCTGCATGAGCTGCGAGGAGGCGACCGAGAAGATACCGTTCAGGTCCTGCTGGACGTTCACGCGGATCTTGGGCACCTCGGCGCCCTTCTCGCCAGCCGGGATACCCGAGATCGTGTACTTGCCAAGCGAGAGAATGTAGTCCGGAGGCAGGAAGGGCTTGGCAGTCTCGTCGTAGGCGGCGTCAATCGAGAACGACGCATCGCGGCGGAACGTAATGCGCTTAATCTTCGGGTACTCGTCCTTGCGGTCGAAGATAACAAGGGTGTTGTCGCTGCCAGCGTCCATGTTGACGTCCTCGTCCTCGTCGCCAGTCTCCATGGGCGTCGCCGAGGCGTTGCCGTCCTCCCACGACACACGCACAGGGAAGTGGGTCTTGTCGGCGATGTGGAACTCCTTCACCTTGAACACGGGCGAGAGAATCGCGCACTGGAGCGCGCAGCCACGCGCAACCGACTCGTCGGCGTTCAGCGTCGTGCTGAGACCGTAGTTCTGGGCGTCCTTGTCGAGGCCGAGAATGTCCGACAGGCGGCGCTTGACGCTCGACACACGCGTGGCGCCACCAACAATCTCAATGCTCGCGAGCTGCGACTTCTCAATGCCCGCGTCCTTGAGCGCGCGCTGGATCGGGTCCTCGAGGCGGGCCAAGAGCGGCGCGATGAGCTCCTCAAAGCGCTCAAGCGTGACCTGGCCGCTGTAGTCGCGGTCCTCGGCAAGGCTCTCAATGTTGAGGTACGTGGCCGTGACACCGTGGGGCGAGAGGTTCTTCTTGGCCTTCTCGCAGCCGCTGAGCAGCTTGATGCGCGACTTGGCGTCCTTGAGCGGGTTCACCTTGTACTTGGCCTCGAACTGCGCGGCGACGTCTTCGGCGAGCGCGTAGTCGAAGTCACGGCCGCCGAGGAAGCGGTCAAAGGTCGCAGCCTTGACCTGGAGCTTGCCCTGCACGAACGCGACGATCGAGACCGTGTAGCTGGCGTGGCCCATGTCGATAAACATGACGTGCTGCGGCTCGGTCTCGTGGAAGAGGTTGCGCGCCGACTTGTAGATGCCGTACGCGAGCGCCACGGCCGTGTGCTCGTTGAGCAGGCGCAGGCAGTTGACGCCGGCAATCTTGGTGGCGTTGAGCAGCGCGCGGCGCTGCACGTCCGTGTAGAAGCCCGGGCACGAGAGCACCGTGTAAGCCGGGCGCACGCCCTCGTTCGCGGCGGCCGCAATGTTCTGCATCTTGTTGAGGATCATCGCGACGACCTGCTCGCACGTGAACGTCACGGGCTCATCGTTGTAGTTGAGCACGACGCCGACGTCGCCGTTCGGGAGCTCGACGCACTTGTACGCGAGCTGCGCAATCTCCTGCTGGACCTCCGGGTGCTTGAACTTGCGGCCGATGAGGCGCTTGATGTCGGTCGCCGTGTTCTTAAAGTGCGCGCGCGCGACGCTCACGGCGGCCTCGCCGATGAAGCGCTGCTTGCCCTGGAAGCACACGAGGTTCCTGTGCAGACATCCGCGACGTCAGTCATGGATACCCTTTCATAATCGACCCCCAAATCACACAGAAAACACGTACGGGTTCTTGCGGTTCGAGTTCTCGTTGAGGATGATGTCGATGCCGCCACGCTTGGCCTGGCCAATGACGCAGTCCGTGTTGCCGAAATCCAATCCGATGACCGACATGGTGGTGGGGGGAGAGAGAAAGGGGAAGTAAGAGGGGGAGAGCGGGGGGAAGCGAGGAGGAGCCTCTGGTGCTGGATGCCACGCGCCGCCGCTGAGAGAGAAGTGAGCGAGTGCGTGGTTCTAGAACCACCACACAACGGCCCTCCCCTCCCCCTCCTCCGTGGGGGCCCTCACGAAAAAACCCCAGCAGCTACGAATACCTCCAAAAGGCATACCCTGTCGATACCGAAGGAAACAGACTAATCCAGAAGACCACAGATTTCATGTAGAATGACCTCTATGAAATAATATCAGGATCCGATACAAACCGCAAGGGCGTCCGGTCCACTCAGCGTGACACAGGTTCCCATGGGTGCGTCAGGACGGACTAAGCACTGTCCGCCAGGCAGCGGAAGGTGTCGAAGATCATGGGCGACGATCAAAGCTCCCTTATGGCACCATGGCGCCATGGCACCTCAAGGGCAGGCATCGCGTGCCATGTGCCACGTGGATTGGGGCCCGTCATCGCCCAGGTCGTTACGTCGCAGTCTGCCAGCCAGCCACGCCACTTTTGGGTTTGGCGCGACTCTGGAATTTTCTCGAAGTCACTTCTATCGATTTCCACAGGGACCAACATGGCTACAGTGTTGGGGGTGAACCCACATTCACTCACCGTCGACCACGAGAGCCACCCCCCGAGAACAGCAGCTCGTCGACGCGTTCTTCCTCGCGCCGCTCGGCCAGCGCGGCCTCCAACTGAGCGGCGCGCTGCGCGACGGCGTCGTGCTTGGCGCGCAACGCGCGGAGCTTGTCGCGCAGCGCCGCGACGTGCTGGGCGCCGTCGCTCGCGGCGCGGGCCGCGTCCTGCGCGAGCCGCTGTCGCGATCCAAAACACCAGAAAACACACACGTCACACTCGCTTCCCAATCGCACTTTCGACGCGCACCGTACCTCGCTCTGCGCTGCCAGCGCCTGCTTCTCCAGCTGCAGCGCCGCGATCTGCTGCCGCGCGTCGCCGTCTTGGCGCTCGAGCCGCGTCTGCGTGTCGCGCCACGCGTCGCGCTGTTGCTCGAACGCCGCGCGCTCGCTCTCGCGGAACTCGCGCAGCAGCGTCTCCTTGGCCGCGCTCTCGGCCAGCGCGCGTTGCAGTTCGCTCACCTGTGTCTCGCGCGACGCCAGTGCGCCCTTCACACATGACACGAGCCCACGGCTGTGACTTGTACGCACGGTACCAGCAACTCATAACTACTACCCACCTGCAGACGCGATAACTCGTCCTGCTGAGCGGTGCCGGCCGCACGAGCGTGCGCAAGCTCCGTCTCCACGATGCCTAGGCGTTTCTTGAGCTCGTGGATGGCCTCGTTGGCTTCTTCCTGTCGTTTTGTCCAATGCGTGAGTGCCGCCGCGTGGGCCGCCCGCTCATCTTTGACCTTCGTGGCCAGTCGGTCAAGCTTGGGCAGCTGCGCGACAAGGTGCTCACCGGCCTCACGTAGTTTGTGTTGTGTGTTTGTGTGCGCGTGGCGCTCCTCCTCCAGCTCTTTCTGCACGGCGAGCACTGTGAGTTCTTCCTCGCGCCACTGTCGCAGGGCGGCGTTGCGGTCCATCTCGAGCTGCGCCATGGTCTCCATGAGCTGGTCCTTCTCGTCCTGGAACGCGCGGCTGCGGCGCAACTGCTGCTCGGCCGCGATTTGTTTGCAGCGCACGCGCAGCGCCGCGGCCTCTTCGTCGTGGACGCGCACGAGCGCGCGCGTGTCGCGCTCGTGGGCCCTCGCCTGCTCCCGCAGCGCCTCGCGGTGCTCGCTCAACGGCACCGACGAGGCCACGAGTTCCTTGAGCTGGTGCTGCAGCGCCTGGAGCTGGCGCTCATGCTGCGCCTCGAGCCGTGCAAGCAGCAGCTCGTACTGCCGACGCGTGTCGTCGCACAGCTCACGGGCCTTGCGGTCCATGGAATCGAGCATCGAGATATGGTGCTGCTGCCGCGCGCGCGGCTCGTGCAATCCGATGTGGACGAGATTGGTCTCGTCCTCACCTCCAGTGATCTTGCCAGCGGTGAGACCACCATTGGACGAAACTCCTACAGCATGTTGCTCGGGTTTTGTGTCGGTTGGGCTTGGTGCGCCATTGTCGACGGGTGCTTTCTCTAATTGTACATTTGCGGTTGATGTGGCCGTTGGCTCCGACTGAGGCAGCGGCGGGGCAGGTGGAGGTGTCTTCCTCGGCGCGATCGCGGCACGCGCCGCCGACGTTTTCGCGGAACTTCCACGCGGACGATTGGTGGCTAGCGGCATGTTGACGCGGTTGCCAGCGCCACGACTCTTCGCGGGTCGCGCGTCTTCTGAACCAGCGGACAGGTAGTGACAGTGACCGTATCGGTTCTAAGGGAACGCAACCCAAAACAAACCACAAAAACGTTTTCAGCAACTTGTATTCAACTGACAACCGCAGCTTGTGCGTGGACGTCCTACGCTGGTGGATCTGAAGAACTCTACACGCTAAGCGTGTCCGTCGTGGGACAGTTGCGGCGCAACAGCTCAGCGACAAGGTCGCTGCGCTTGACCGTGACCTCCTCCTTGGACACCATCTCCTTGATCTTGACCTCACCCTTGGCTAACTCGTCCTCGCCCACGACGACCATGAACGGGATACCGGTCTCCAGCGCATAGTGGAGCTGCTTGGTGAACTTGGGGTTCTCGATCTGCATGATCTCGGCCGAGATGTTGGCGCGCCAGAGCTCCTTGCAGAGCTCGAGCCGCGGGAGCACGAGCGCACCGCCCGTGGACGCGACAAGCACCTGCGAGGGGGGTGTCGCAGCCTGACTGTGCTTCTCGGCGTGGGCCTGGAGGATACCGAAGATACGCTCAATGCCCATGCTCACGCCGACACACGGGATCTGCTGGCCCGTCGCCGAGAACATACCCACGAGGTTGTCGTAGCGACCACCGGCAGCGATCGAGCCGACATTGTGCTCCGGGCTCGTGAGCACGAACTCGTAGATGAGGCCCGTGTAGTAGTCGAGTCCACGCGCGAGGCTGAGGTCGAACGAGACGTAGTCGAGCACGCCCATGGCATCGAGGTACCCGAAGAGCAGCGCGAGCTCGTCCATGGCCTTCTTGGCATCGGCGTTGTCGCCAAACAGGTTGGCCGCCACGAGTTCGGCGTGGAGCTCGCGCGGCGACCCAACGCGGGTCACAAAGTGCTCGATCCGGTCCGCCACTTCCTCCGGGAGGCCCTTCTCGTCGACCATCTCGCTGCGCACGGCGCTCCACGGCTCTTTGTCAAGCTTGTCGATCGCGCTGCACGTCGTGCGGAACTTTTCGGCCGGCACGCCACAGATTGCGAGGATCGCGTCGAGCAGCAGGCGGTGGCTCAGCTTGACCTTGAACGGGCCCAGCTCGTCGGGGAACTGCTGGAGCACTTCGATACCGATCGACAATACTTCGGCGTCGGCCATCATGGGCGCGTACGTGCCGGCAATGTCAAAATCGCACTGGTAGAACTCACGGAAGCGGCCACGCGCCATCTGCGGGTTGTCGCGGCGGTACACACGGGCGATGTGGTAGCGCTTGATGTTTCCCGGGTTGTGGAGCGCCATGAAGCGCGCGAACGGCACCGTGAGGTCGTATCGCAGCGCCAGCAGCTCGCCGCCCTGGTCGGCCAGGTCGTAGATGAGTTTGCTGTCCTCGCCGTACTTGCCCGTGAGCGTCTCCTTGAGCTCAAACACGGGCGTCTCGATCTCGACGCCGGCGTGGCGCTTGAAGACCGTGCGGATCTTGTTGAAGATCTTTTCACGGAGCTGCATCTGGTGCGGCAAAAAGTCCTGCGCGCCCTTGGCGATCTTGGGCTTGCGGCGCGCGCCACCAGAGCCGAGGCGCACAAACAGATCGTCGAGGAACTGCGCCACGCCGCCAGCGCGGAGATCGAACGCGCTGACCTGGGTATCGAGCGGTGTCTGCGTCAGGTACAGGCGCACGGCACTGCTGCCGACGCCGATCTTGACGTCGTCCTTGGCGACGAGCTTGCTGTTCTCCTTCTCCTTGAGCTTGTCGAGCTTCTTCTGGCGCTTCTCGAGCACCTTGGCGCGCTGGGCCTCGGTCATGGTCGCGAGCTTCTCGTCCTCCTTGGCCTGCGCAGCCGCGGCCTTGGCGGCGGCCTCCTGGGCCTTGGCGTTCTTCTCGGCGAGCTTGGCCTTGAGCGCCTCTTCCTCGGCGTTAAAGAACGCAAGCGCGAGCTGTGCCTCGGCCTCGAGCGCCTGCGTCACGGTCTGCACGAGCTCGATCGCGCAGAGCGAGGCCGGCTTGAGCGGCGCGGCGCTCGCGTCGATTGCCTGGCGGCGCTCGTTGGCACCACGGAGCAGCACCTGGAGCGCATCCAGCGTCGGCTTGAGCGCCGTCTTGAGCGCCTGCGGGTGGAAGTCGCCGGCGGTCTTGATGACCGTGCTGTCGGTCGCGACGGCCGCGTTGAGCTCAAGCTCGAGCGTCTTGAAGGCCGTCGTGATCGTGTCGCGCGCCGGGCCGTGGTACTGCGGGATGTAGCGCACGCAGTCGGCGTCGAGCGACGGCTCGTTGCCGCCCGCGTTCACGTACTTGGAGCTCTCGAGCATCAAGCGCAGGTTGGCGGCCGCCGTGACGATGCCGCGGTGCGGGCGGCTCGCGTCCACAAACTCGGCCGCGAACGGCGCCGTGTTGGCGCGCAGCGTCTCGCACGTGAGCGCCGCGACGGCGTCGGCGAGCGGCAGCAGTCCGCGCGCGCCGCCGATCGCGAGCGTCGCGACCGCGAGCAGCTGGACCGGCGCCTGCGCGAGCGCCTGCTTCTCCGCCGTGCCCAGCGGCGCGCTCGGCGGCGCGATGCCGGCGTCGGCGAGCGCCGTCGCGATGGGCGCGACCGCGCCGTTCACGCGCACATAGCCGCGTCGCTCGGCGGCCGCGAGCACCGCGAGCGCGGCCGTGTCGTCGGCGCCCGCCTTGATGAGCGGCAGCACGTCGTGGTTGAGCAGCGCGACGAGGAACTGCGCCGTCTCGACGGCCGCGGCCGTGGGCTTGAGCTTGCGCAGCCGGTGAGCGAGCACGAGCAGCGCCGCGCGCGTGATGGACGCGAGCGTCGCGTCGGCGGCCGCGGCCACGAGGGGAAACTCGCGCAGCTGGGCCTCGAGCGGCACGGCTGTGTCCACGGCGACGGCGCGCGCGGCGTCGCTAAGCGCCGGCGCGTCGAGCGCGACTTGGGCGCCCAGCGCCGCGACGGCACAGACGTCTTCGATCGAGAGCTTGGCGCCCGAGAGCGTCACCTTGGCCTGCGTCGCCATCGTTGTTCTTGGACGCGAGAGATTGGCGGATGGCTCGGATCTCCCTGGAAGGATGAAAACGGGTGGGTGGGTTTGGGAGAGTTCTCCTGGTCGGCAGAACGTGAAATTCGACGACCATCACTCTATGAACCCATGGTCTGTGTGTGTGTTTGTCAAACGGGTGGGTGGGTTTGGGAGAGTTCCTGTCGCCCATGCGAACCCACGGGCTGTACGGGAAGGTGGTGGGATGTCACCTAGTTATGGTTACTGTCTCCTTTATCGCACCTTATTCAGACACCATAGGGGTTGTTGACGTGGTTACGATCAGTGCTCCCATTTTCTGGGGGAAGGAGGAGAGAGGGAGAGAGCATGCACCGCGCCGGCGTCGTCGCGAGTCCCGCAGCCGAGACCGCCACGCGCGATGCGGACGTGTGCATAGACGAGACGACCAAGGCGTCGGCGCCGCTCCGGTGGATGCGGCTGCATGTGCTGTACGTCGTGTCGTTCCTGGACCTGTTGGCCGTGTCCATGATCATCCCGTCGCTCGCGTCGTACGTCAAGAGCATGGAAGGAGGCGCCGTGGCGTTCGGCTACATCATGAGCATGTACGGGCTCATCCAGTTCTTCTCGGCGCCCATCGCTGGCGGGCTCAGCGACGTCTACGGACGGTACGTGGGGTCCTCGGCCCTGTCTCCTCGCTGGCGTGGTTTCGTGACGCTTGTCGTTATTGGTGCAGCCGCCGCGTGTTGCTCGCGTGCTTTGTGGGCGCGTCCGTGGGGTACGCGATCCTCGGCATCTCGTGGAACATTTACGTCGTGATGCTCTCGCGGATCCCGCCGGCGCTCTTCAAGCACTCGCTCGACATCATCAAAGTCGCTGTGACCGACGACCTCGACCCGCCGGCACGGTCCGCGGCGATCGGCCGCCTCAACGCCGCATCCAACGCAGGCTTCATCATTGGCCCCGTCGTCGGCGGCTACGTCGGGGCCATCCCGAACGGATTCAACTACACGACGATGCTCACGGTCGCGGTGCTAGGCGTCAACTACACGCTCGTGTACTTGTTCTACGAGGAACACTCACCGCTGAGCAACACGGCGGCGACCAAGCATATTGACTACAAACGCCTCGTCATCGACGCCAAGAACAAGCTGCTCGAGTTCAAGAACATCATGAACGAGAGCGGCCCGGCGCAAACGCTGCTAGTCGCGCGGCTGCTGCTCGCGATGGCCGCGATCCTCTACCGCACGCACTTTTCGACACTGCTCGAGGACAAGTTTGGCACGGACCCCAAGTCGCGCGGCTTTGTGCTCAGCTACATGGGTCTGCTCGGCGCGTTTGGCAGCGTCTCCGTCGGGTGGGCCGCGCGGCTCATCCGCTCGGAGCGGCTGCTGCTCCAACTCTCGAGCGTCATCTACGTCGCGACGTTCGTCGCGCTCGCACGCGTACAGACCATCCACGGTGTGTATGCCTGGCTTGTACCGCAGGTTGTGTCCATCAGCATGATCCGAGCCAGCTCCATCGGCCTCCAGACCACGCTCGTCGCGCCCGAGCGCGTCGGTGCCTTTATGGGCATCTCATCTTCATTCACGGTACGTCGAGATTTCTCCCCAAAACTGCGTTCAAATCGGACTGATCCACTCATTTCGCTTTGTTGTTGGCGCTTGCGGTAGTCTGTAGCGCGAACGATCTCTCCAAGTACGTACCGTATGCGTCATTTGGGTGAGGCATATGCGGATCCTGACTGGGTTTTGTCGTAGTTTTGTCTGGCTGGACCTATCTTGTCTCCGTCGACGGTCCCGCTATCGGCGCCGCGTTGCTCGCATCCATCAGCGCAGCGCTTTTCTGCTTCTCGCCGCACTTTGCGTCGCTCGGTCGGATCGCGGTCGCGTCGTCCGCTTCAACACTCACCTCTGCAAAGACAAAGAAGACCGCGACCGACTAACAAGAGGTTGAAAGGCATAGACGCATTGTCCACACTATTGACGTCCACAATAGAGCTCTTGCGTTCTCAGATCTGTCGCCGTTACGCTACGCTGCCGTTTGCTCAGGCGATACAAGCGTTCGAAATTTGTACACGCGGCCCCAGTCGCCTTTCCCTGCGGCGTTCCACGAGCGTAACATTACTTCGTACGTGCTATCGAACTGCAGATTTTCGATCACGATCCTTTGGTCCCGCAGTTTGCGATTGTGCGGCGCTCGCTCGATGCGCCAACTAGTAGCGCTGCCGTCTCCACTCGCTTCTTCGCCGTCTTCCACCACCAATCGATGGCGCACTTCGTACTTCTCGATCAATGCGCCGTTCGATAGTGGTGCCTCCCACATGACCTCCATCAGACATTTGTAGATCGTCTGCTTCGTAATCATAGGGGACGTTGGCTTCTCGCTCGAAAGCGCACGTGTTGAGGATGACGAAGAGAGCGGCGGCGTCTTGACTACGACGACTTGGGAGGAGATATGGCATGCAAAATGGACGCCATCCATGGGCGGGCTTGGCAACGCCGGAGGAGAGGTGAGCAACTTGCGGCAAGCCTCACTTCGCTCCAACACGGCGACCATCGACGTCTCGGGTGTCTTCGTCATGGTCGTCTCACAACATTCACCAACAAAGTCGAGCGGTGTGCGTCCGAGGTAACACTTGGAGGTACGGTCCGCGCCACGTAATAGAAGCCACTGCACGAGCGCAGGGTGCGAATAGGCAGATGCGATGAACAGCGGAGTCGCGTCGCGCAGCATCCACCTAGCATTCCGGTTCAACAGGAATGGGCCATCAGACGTAGCGCAGAGGGCAACTCACGCTCCACCATCGAGCCCCGTACCAGTATAGCGACTCCCACTGCACTTTCCAGTCGGGCATGGGCTTCGTGAACGGCAGCGACAGAACCTCAATGTGGTCGTGAAGTGCGTGTGCAGCGACTGCGATCTCACATGGATCGTGATAAGACTTCGTGTAAGGTTATTGCACCAAAGAGACTTCTTACGCTCCACGTCGCCAGTCACGAGCGCCCGCAGGAGAAGCACACGCCAACCCTCGTCTCCGTCGGCGTCGCCGCCATGATCTTTTGCGCTCGGTTTCCCCATTGTGAAAAACACAGAGTCTCTATTTTCACAATATCCACTTCATCAGGAGGCACGAAACTGCTCACTACAAACCGAAGTTTCCAACAACTTCTGTTGCGACACAGCGTCTTGCCGCTTGTAACCGCAAGCGAATCCGTCGTGCGAGATTTCATGCATCATTGAAATGCGCGTAGTTCATTTTCAAGATCGTCTAGGCCATCACTATCGTAAGATGACGCCACCGATCTACGAGAGAGCCCACGATCAACTTCAAGCACCGGCATCTTGGCATCTGAGATCGGAGCCAGTATATCCTTTGATAGACTTGCTTGTGCTTGAACGGTTGCAGCCTTAGATTGACGAGGTTTTCTCGGCTTTGCCGGCCCCTTTGTACTCGCAGTTGCCTGCTTTGGCTCGGTTACCTTCCGCGGCTGCCGAACGCGGGGTCGTGCAGGTGTTTTCGCACGAGGCTTTGCCTGCGGTTTTGAGACAGCTTTCGCTGTTGCCACGCTTGCACTAGCAGTCAACTCTGCCTCCAACATCTTGAGTTCATCGTCTGTTTCAGTCATGACTGACGAAGTAGACAAACCCCGAGGCCGAGGACGCTGCAATCCTTGATCAGTCGTTCTTGACGGCCCATGCATCTGCGAATCCTTTGACGTGGGGTCAAGAGACAACTCCTCCTCGAGTGCCGCTAGTTCAGTATCAGCTTCGCTTCTGGTTGACGATGCGATCGACAACCGCCGGCTGCGGCGGACTGTTGGCAAGGGCGACGGTTCCTTCACCGAAGGCGCCACCTGCTTACGTGGTCGAGACAAAGGCGAAGACTGGCCAGCGGAAGGTCGTTTTCTTGACGCAGCTGAGTCGTTCGCGTCCTTGCGCTTGGTTTGTTTCTCGTGCTGAACGGTCGTTTCAAGCTCGAGTTGCAATGCCAGTAGCTCGTCATCACTTTCAGCTATGGATGAACGAGACGACATATGGGATACGAGTGCCTGACTAGGAGGAACCCTTGTCTGGATGGTAGCGCTGGGTGTCGCCAGACGTTGCGTGGGATTTTGTTGCGCTCGTGCGTGCACGGATTCCGAGACGGAAGGTCGAGAATTTGTGTGCGGGTTCAGGTCTAATTCTTTGTCCAGCTCTTCATCACTGAAGTGCTCGCTCGATGCGGATGACGACGTACGAGATCTTGGCACACGTGGCACATGAGTTTTATGCCCATGCCCATCCAATACGCCGCTGTTATTGACGGTAGATGCGCTAGACTTCGTACGGGTTCGTCGCAGTAGTTCTTCGTCGGACGTGTTCGAACGGGGATTCGGCATACTTTGTCTTGGTGAGCGCAGCGATGCTGTTGGTGGGCTTATCGATTGCGTGTGAGCCAAATCGGCTTCATCTTCACGAAGAAGTTCTTCCTCTAACGCCAAAAGAGCCGTATCCATTTCGGCTGTCGTCTCATCTGGTAGTAGGAAGGAGTCTCTTCTAGACTGGTCTCGAAGAATGTCTTCATCTTCACTAGCCAATACATCCACTCCAGCATCTGAAGTGCAGTCATTTTCTTGTAAATTCACTGATCGAAGCAGCCGCGCCACCCACAAATCATTTGCAGCACCGCGAGATTCACTCGATAGTTCGCTAGTCAGCCCGACAAACTCGTTTCCATCTTCGTGTTCCGCGTAATTGACCGGTCGACTTTTTCGCAGAAACGAAGGTCCAGCACGGTCCCGTCCAGGACGTCCATTTGAAGCTTTTCGCTTTGACGAATTGCCTCCTTTCAAATTGACTTGGGATAGCGCCTTCAGGGATTCGTTGTACTGGATACTCAAGGACTCGAGTCGCAATACCATATCTTCCTTCTCTTCATCACTCGGCTTGGGTACGATGACTTGATCACCTGCCCCTGCCGAACGTGCTCGTGGCAACGCATAGTGCTTCTCCAACATGTATTCCCCGGCTGATCCGCCAAGACACTTGAGGAACGCACCTTCTTCATGCTCGAGCCTCCGAAGCATTGCTAACGCTTCACGCGCTCCGCTCTTCTCGGTTGAAGATACAAGCTGACGCATGAGCAGCCCGCTGAGCTGTGTGAGCGTCTGCCACATCGACGGGTTCACTGCAATCTTAACCTTGGGTTCGCTGACTTGAACACAAAACGCACAGTACAGCGCGAACACGTGGCTGAGAATTTTCGCACTGGGAATCGACTCTTCGTCGGCATCCACCTCATCACGGACAGCTCTCACCAGCAGCTCTACGACCACACACACAAACAACCGGTCAGACACTAACTACTAGTCTCCTCTTTGACCTGCGACATCGTACCGAGCGCGACCTGGAGGATGGCGTGGTGGGTATCCGTGGGCGTGCTGTCCCAATACTCGATGTGGAACGATGCGCTCATCCGGTGCGCGGCCCAAAGCGCCTTGAAACTGGCGAACCGATGCTCGCTGCCAGGCTGCCAAGCGCATCAGTGGTTAGGTCGTATGGGCCATCGTACTCCATGGAAAAAAACGTGCGTACCAGCGCGTGGAAGGCGGCGACAAGCGCGCGGATGTCGTCGGCGACGCAGGAGAGAAACTCGCGGAGCGTGTCGGCGCGGCTGAGCCTGCTCGGCGCCGCCGCCAGCGACGTAGCCGCGCTGCTGTCGCTTCCATCCGCAGCAGCGGGCGCCGCGCGCCGCCGTGGCTGTGCCACGCCACCGGGGCGACTGCGCGCGGCCCCACCAGGCAGCCGTCGTGGCAGTGGCGGCCGCGGCGGTGGCGCTGCAGGTGCTGCGGACGGAGGAGGAGGAGGAGGAGGAGGAGGAGGAGTGGAGATGGCATCCACCGCCCCGCTTCTGGGCGCTGCGGCCGTAGAATCAGCGTCCGTAGGAAGAACGGGCGACGCGCATGTTGCCGTTTCCGAGACGTCCATCGAGGACTGGAGGGCGGAATATGGCTGGCGGATATGGACCGAAACACCGATATATGTAAAAACCCATATATAAAATATACGTCCATAAATTAGTCATGCCTTCACTCGACCATTTCGCTTCTTACGCTGGCGCACACTCCTCGTCTTCGTCGTCAAAGAAGACGAACTGGCCGTACTCCGAGGCCTGGCGGCTCAGAGAGACGCGCCGGCGGTTCTCCAGCAGCTCCACGATGGCCTCGCCGGTCGAGAGCCGCGTGGCCACGAACACGAGCAGTGCGGCAGCGAGCAGCGAGTAGGCCGTGAAGGCCCACGGGAGAGAGGACACACATGCCGTCGGCACGGGGTTACTGGTTGCCACAGCTGTGGTGGCAGTGGCGGATGCGAAACAGTTGAGCGACTGCGTCTCCGGAAGCACTTGCATAAAGCCCAAGGCGAGAAGTGGACCCACAGCCTGGCCCAGATAGATCGCGGCCGAGAAGAGCCCGATGACAAGGTTATACGCCTGCCCACCCGACGTCGCGACGCTCATCAGTGTCAACGGCAACCCTGGCGCAATCGCGAGCGCAGCGCCACACCCGACGAACACGAGCGCCAGGTACTGCGTGGACCAGAGCCGGTCGTGATCGCCGAAGAACGCGTTCAGAAACGGCGGTGGCCCCAGAAAAAAGAAGCCCAACGAGAGCTGCAGCAAACCGAAGAGGATCACTTGCTTGCACCCACAATAGCGACTCAACCACACGTACGCGACGCCACCGAGGAAATACACGAGCGCACTGAGAGCAAAGCCAAATCCGACAGCGACGTGCTGCGCTCCTAGCACTGACTGCATGTGGGATCCCAAGTGCGGGTCGATGAACCCGAACGACGCCATCGCGAATACTGTGAGGCCGAGACACATCAAACACGTTGGTGTGAGCACGTCGCGGAAGCTGACAGTGGTCGTGGTCGGGTAAAGGGACGCCGCAAAGGTATTCGTTCCCGAGTACAAACCGTCGGGCAAGGCGTACTCAATGAAGAGAAACGGAACAGCCATGACGACCACAAGCTGCGCGACACCCGACGCGAGGAACGGCACCTGATAGCCGTAGTACTGGAAGAGGAGGCTACCGATGGGCGGCGCCGTGACAAACGCAGCGGCGACGATGAACTCTTGGATGACAAGAATCTGGCCTATGCTGGACGAAAACTCCTCCGTGATCATCGAAAAGGCACCGACGACTGGGTTGGATCGAAACACGAGATGTTAGCAAGGGACAAAGGAGCAGACAATTTCAAGTCGCTGCTCACCAGCTGCACCTGCGCCGAGACCTTGGAATACTCGAAGCATGAACACAGTCGAGATGGAGGTCGTGTACGCGAAGGCGATGGTCGTGGATCCACTTAGGACCATACCGAGACAGATGATGGTCTGCCGCCCAACAACAGGACTCTTGAACGCCGCAAGCGGACTGCTCACCATGATGCACAACGGGTACAGCGAGAAGAAGATGCTGAGCTGCAGCGGCGTCATGTGGAGCGTCTCCTGCGCGTACGCCGGGAAGAACCCGACCGGCAGCGTGGTGAGCTGGTTCGTGAGGAACAGAATACAGGACGTGATGAACCAGATCACGAACGCCCGGACGCTCTCGTGGCGCAGCGGGTTGCGCGACACAGAGAGCTGCATCATCGTGTCGAAGGTCGCGGCGTCGCTGCCGCGTCGGCGCTGGTGGGTTCCTTCGGGTGCGCTCACGGACGCGTGTGCCTTGACTGGGTCTGTGCTATCGAGACTAGTAGGGTTGGCTTGCGTCGCCGCGGGGGTCACCTGCGTGAAGCCCGGGGCGCTCGCGCGGATAGAGCTCCACATCTTTTGGCGCGGACTCAGCGGCCGCTCGCTGGCGCCGTTGGCGAGCGCGCTCGTGGCCGCGTACGCGTGGCTCCAGGCACCGTCGAGCAGCGGCTGCCGCTCGCCGGCCTCGGTGGCGCTGCGCTGCATGCTTCGCCAATGCGACAGACACGAGAATCTATCTGGCTGCGGTCCTTTTCTATGCCCCACACCCAAACAGCCACACACGGACGGCGCATAATCAGATCCCCCAATCATAAACCTACTGAGGTACAGGTTTGGTATCTTTGGAACTAGGTTTAAAATCGGCCCAATCCGGATCGTGACAGGCGCGTTCCACGTGGCCTTGAACCTCGGTTGGACCAATCAGCGGAAGACTCGATGTGAGCTGTTCGTGTTGTGTTGGGGGGCTCCACCAAGTCGCCTTGGTCCGACGGCGGACTTCGGAAGATGCTGTTGCGCCGCGTTGCCGCCCGCGCCGCCATTCGCGCCGCCACCAGCGCCCACAGCCAGTTTCTCGTGTCACGCGCCACTGCCACGCACCACCAGCAAGTACGTATGAAGGTGTACACCAAGACGGGCGACAAGGGCACGTCGCAGCTCTTCTCGGGCGAGCGCCGCCCCAAGGACGACGCCGTTTTCAAGGCGCTCGGCGACACGGACGAGCTCAACGGCCAGATCGGCGTCGCCATCGAGCACCTGCGGCTGGTCGAGAACGAGTACCTACCGCCCAAGCTCGAGGACATCCAGTCGCGGCTCTTTGACCTCGGCGCGTGTGTCGCCACGCCGCTCACGACGGCTTCGCAGACCAAGAAGAACCGCGCCGGCCGGTTCGACGAAGGCAACGTGGACATGCTGGAGCAGTGGATTGATGAGATGGACGCGCAGCTGCCGCCGCTCAAGGTGTTTATCCTGCCGTCCGGTGGTGGGCTCGCGTCCACACACCTCCACGTCGCGCGCTCTGTGTGCCGCCGCGCTGAGCGCCGCGTTGTGCCCCTTGAGGCGGCCGGCGACGTCGAGAGCGTCGTGATCCGATACCTGAATCGACTGAGCGACTTTCTCTTCGTGGCTGCGCGGTATGCTGCGTTCACGCAGGGCAAGGAAGAGACCAAATGGCTCAACCAGAACATCCGGCCCGCGCGCAAGGACTCGGCCGAGAGCGACGACTAACTCGGGCAGCGATATAAACATTCACGAAATCGAGCGTCTAATGGTTAAGCGTTGCATTGGATGCCAGGTCTCGGCGATTCAGCATTGATTCGAGCCATTATAAACTGTCTAATCTCGTATTCGAATGCGAGAACATCGTCGTCCTCTGCAAGGTCGTGATCAAGTGGTGTGTTCAACAGCAGTTAAGTCGACGGCTCAATCATCCCGCGTATACACTGAGTAAAGACATGTAACGTAAAAGAAATCAAACGAAACAACATGCAAATGCGTCCAACGCGCCGTGGCATTGCGCGAAAACTAGGATCCTGTTGGTGGGGAGTACTGAGCCACCATCTCACTTCGTCACTCGACGCACGTTCCACCAGAGGGCAGCGAACCCAACGAGACGGAAAACGAGACCAAGAACGACGAGAATGAGCCCGTCACCCATGGCGGATCCACCGAACAAGTCGATACTGTAGTACTCAAGCACGCCTTTGCCGTCCTGTGCAAGACACGGTTTCCCGGTATCACATGGTAGCGCGTCGATCTTGTTCCAGAAAATCTTCATAAAGCCTTCAAAGCCGTACTTGATCGGTGAGACGTATTGGATCCAGATAAAATACTTGGGCACGTCGTCCGAGTTTAGGAATAGCCCACCGAAGAGCATGAAAGGCATCAAAGTGACAATACCGACTATCGGCGCGATCTCGACGCGGCGCGCAATACACGAGACCATGTAGCCAAGACCGACAGCGGAAAAATTGAGCAGCACAATCATGAACTGGAGCCCCAAGTACGTCTCGAACCCTTGGCCAATACCGACGAGAAAGTAAATCGGTAGAAAGAACACGATGGGCATGAGGATCTGCACGGGTAGCTCACTGATGTTCTTCGAGATAAACCATACGACGAGCCGGTAAAGACTCGCTCGGTACTCGCGCAGAATTATGGCCAACTCTGCCGGGATCGCGACAAACAGCGGGCTCGCGGACGCGAATGTTTGGTTCACAACGATGACGAAGAACGCGCCCGCGAAGTTCTGGATGCCCTTCTGGTCAAGATCCAGTTGCCAGTAGATCAAACCAAAAATGAGTGCCAAGAAGAGCGACTGGAAAATGGCGACGCGGAAGGCCATACGGTCGCGCACGAGACGGATAAAATTGCGGTGCATGAGCACTGTAAGCTGGCCGAGTGGGTCAAGACGCGTGTCCTCGTACGAGTCACCCACGGCACTACTATCGTCCTCCGCAACAACACGACGAGCGGCAAGTGCGCCGGGTTCAGTAGGCCCGTCATTGAGTTTCTTCGTGGCCCACTGGTCCTTGAGCAGTTGTACACGCTTGACGCCTTCTTCGTCTTTATCCTTGTCCAACACCACGAGTTGACGCATGAAAAAGTCGGATGGATTCACAAACCCTGGGCACTGGAAGCCAAGGCCAGCGAAATACTCGACGGCTTCGGCGGCTTTCCCGTGGTACACCGTGGCGCCGTCGGCAAGTAGGTAGAGCGTGTCGAACAGCATGAACAGTTCAGACGACGGCTGGTGAATGGTCACGACGACCGTGCGGCCTTCCTGGGCGAGTTGCTGCAGCTGCAGCACGACGGTCTCAGCCATGTAGCTGTCGAGTCCCGACGTCGGTTCGTCCACAAAGAGCAGCGACGGGTTCGTCAGGATCTCAGTGGCGAATGACAGCCGCTTGCGCTCACCGCCAGATATCCCCCGCAGGAGTGCACCGCCAATAAAAGTGTCACGGCACTTGGTGAGACCGAGCTCTTCCATGACCGTGTCGACGCGCGCCGAGTACTGGGCGGGGGAACACGTCTTGCCCATGCGGAGACGCGCCTGGAAGAGTAGGTGCTCGCGCACGGTGATAGTCGCGTAGAACAGGTCGTCTTGCATGACGTAGGCCGAGAAGCGCTTGATGCGCTTGGTCCACGGCTCGCCGTTCACAGTGACTGAGCCCGTGGCGGCATGGTTGCGGCCGGCGATGCAGTCAAGCAGCGAGCTCTTGCCGGCGCCGGACGGGCCCATGACCACGACCAGCTCGCCGGGCCGCGCGCTGCCGCTGACGCCGTCCAAGATGCGCTTGGTCTCCACTTCCTTAGTGCGGGAGTTTTTGACATCGACATGCAGCTCCAGGTCGCGCCACTCGAGTGTGAGCTTGGGCGCGTCGGCCGTGAGCGTGGACTCGCGCGTGGGCGTGCGGACCTCGATGAAGTGGTCGTCCGCTTTCGCCATCGCGGGCAGTTCCGGTCGAAACAAACTATGGCTCTCGAGGATCGCCAGTCGGCTTCACTAGTGGGAGGCCTCTGCCCGTCCGCAACACCCCTGAGCCTTTAAGCGAGGTAGCATAAGCGCTGCCTCGTGAGCCGGAGCGGCGCAAGTAGCCATCATCACTCTGATCACTTCCACAAGGACTATTAACCAATCGAAGGCGCTGAAGATTATTGTAGCCAATAGTCGAGCTGAAAGTGGCTCATAAACAGATGTGGCTGGGGCAATACTGGTATATACTGGGTAATACCGGTAGATCCCTCCAGAATAAAACCCAAAATCCCAAGTTGTATACCAGAACAAGTACTACACATGTTCCATCCCACAACGCAGTATGTTGAACATCCCAACTCAGTACCTACTCACATCACCCTCTCACTTCAATACATCGGCATTGCAGTTCCAGCAATCCAAGTCCATATTGCGAGCGTGGTGATTGGAGACCCTCTCTTAGATCCTCGCTGTCGGATATGACTACCCCGTCATTCTATCTAACTGTGGCTGCAATGCAGCTGCCTGCATAGAACGAAGCGACACCATCGAAATGAATTAGCTCGTGTTCAGATCTTGCCGTCTCACGCGGATGTGCAGGGAGGTGCAGCAGATCCCCAAGGATTCGACAATGGAAACGGATCCGACCCCAAGCAGCAGAACGAGTTGACAGATCCGTCCATCCGTAATGCATGGACCAAGCAGCTCGTCCAATACGGGTGGCGCCGCTGGTTGTGCCGAGGAATACACGCTCCATCATGGCGGTCGATGTCGTGTTCGCAGCCAAGGATGGATGTCGAGCACCCCATGATCAGCCACCCGAAATGCACCGTGTTGGTGGGGCCGCCGAGGCGGCATGGACACGCGTCTTGCGACGGAAAGAAACGATTCCCTCTTATAAGTCAGCCCGTGTCGACGACTTGCGAGGCGAGGGCAGGAAGGGGGGGGGGGGGGGG
>JAADVT010000263.1:0-35230 GCA_023335895.1 Pythium rishiriense
CCATCAAACTCCACGCGACCCGCACGTCACTGATCTTTCAGCAAAGCAGACTTCGGACTTCGCGTCACGTCACGGCTACGGGTCATGTTGGACTCGGTGCACTCACGTCTCTCCCGTAGCCGAGTCATCGACAGGAACGCCACCGATAAGCAGGCCGTCGCCGCAAGGTTTCGTGATCGATGGACTCTTTGTTCCACAAATGAGAAGTGAAAATGAGATTGAGTTGTTCGAAGGGACAGCACCATAGGATTGAGTTATTCGAAGGACAATCTCCACCAAGAGGTCCTGCTGACAAGACATCAGTCGGTCAGGGAGACAATCGTGGGTACACTCATAAGGGATCACAGGGACATCCTCTGAAAATCCATGTCAGTCACCAGCAGAGCACCCATCGCCTCCTCTTTCGACCGCTAATTCGTGACGCTGCAACCTCTCTGAGCTCAGCGCATGGCTTGGAAAGACCATGGGAAAATGGCCTCCCTCAAAGATACAGACTTCGTTTTTCGCCTCACACCACAAGCACGCTCCGCCACCGCCATGGAGCCCAGTGACAGCGCCGCCGACCGACTAAACCCGCTGCGCAAGCTCGACTCGACGGTCGTCCTCGAGCGCCAGGAATCGACCTCTAGCTCCACCGCGTACCTGCGCCAATCCACGCTCCGACGTGCTAGTACGCTCGATCCCGATTCCGAGGACAAAATCGACGAGACGGAGAAAGGCAAGACGACTCCAGCGCTCACACCCGTGGGGCTTGACGTCTCGATCCGATTCGACCGACTGGGTCTGCTCTTGGCTCTCGCGGTGTGTACGCTTTGCACGTTCACTCTTGTGTTCAAGGACGGCGTCGTGCTCGGCCATTTTGATCCCAAGACGAAAGACTTGGACGCCCAAAAAAAAGTCGTTGACAACTACAACTCGTACACGGGTAACGTGGTGTCGGCAGTTGGGCGACCGATCGAGATCGTCGTGGCACTGGCTGTGCACGTCGTGTTGTTGCGCGTGATCACGGCGTCACTGTTGCGCGCTGAGATCAGTTGGAAGACGGACTTGATGAGGCTCGCGCTCACGGCCGCCATCGGCTTTCTAGTCACGAACAGCCTCAATGCACTCAACGTCCAGCCGCAGGCGCCAGACATTCAGAGCATGATATCTGCTGTAGACCTCACGTTTATTCCCGACTTCAGCCTGACGGATGCCGCATCAAGGTCGTCGAATCTTACGACGACATTTCCCGAACGGTCAAGACAGAACCCGATCACCAACACCGTGCTTCGTAACCTAGTGCTGCCGCGTGTACCCCCGAGGAGACCGTTGTGCGATGAACTAGGCGACGCGAGAACTTTGAGTTTCTCTCTCCCCGATCTGGTGCTCGAGTACGGCTTTCCGCAGCGTGACTGGCAGAGCCGGTTCCTCCAAGAAGCGCTGGAGCCAAAACAGTTGGAGCTGGTCGTGAATCCGACCACAGACACACCCAGCCATGCCGTACAAGCCAGTGATCTCCCGATGAACGCGTCGCTCGCTGCCGATCTTTTTGTGCACGCCATGTTTGTCGCGCCGGTGTACTTCTTCTTGTTGAAACCTGAGAATTACGCAAACCGGACCGATATCGAGGGCCGGTACCCAAACGGTGGGTCTGACTCGGCCGCGCGTGTCTTGGGCTTGATGCCTCCGGCCGCAGAAGCGCTCGACGAGGCAGAACAACGCGAGTGGTTCCTTCGCGAGAGTGTTACAATGTGGTCGCGACACCTGGACCGCACGACAAATATCTCCAAGTCGGATGTGACCTTGGAATTTTCGCATGTCGACATTTCACCCACAATGCGATTCGACGCGGTCAGTATCGACATTGAGGTCGATCCGATGCGTGTAGCGGACGCAAGAAGCAAAGACAATTCGACAGGCTATAACGTCTTGGATCCTCTCCAGTGCGGACCGTGGCCCATGCGGTGCATGCTGCGGAGCCCAGGCCGTGCGAAGAAGCAATTCGACTCTACGCCATTTATTGACATTCCCGCTCAAGTCAATGTCTTCGGGGTCTGTGTGAGTGCTAGCGGCACCGAGGAGCTGACATTTGATTTCCCGAAATCGCTCCTATCCGAGATCCCGAACTTCCTGAAGTGCTCCGATACATCGAACACGTCGCTGACAGTGATGACCATCGGCAAACGGTTCGTCGCGGAATCCGTCGCACAAAACAAGACTGCTAACGCGTCCGGTGTATTCGACACATCGAAACAAGTGCTCGTGACAAACCTTCGCCGCATATACACGCTCACCATCGCGAGGCTGTCGTGGGAGCTGTCGGATCTCACCGTCGCGTTCAATGCCAACTGTTCCACGGACGTCAGATCTTGCAACGGCCTTCGGTTCCCGCTCATCCCAACCACGGTGGAGCAATCGCAAAAGCAAGAGCTGATTGTGGGCGCTTCGGCTCTACCGACGAACTTGGTGTCCCCGCTGGTCATCGGTTCTATGCAGCCGCAGCTACCGCTGGTGGTCCTGCACGAGCCGACCACAAATTGTGCCGCCAATAGTTGCAAGTTTGCCCCCATGCTCGCAGCGGATCCGCTGCTCCCGCACAACGTTCAAAACGTCACGTGGGATCGGCATAGTCCATCGTCAGGTGGTGCGCAATGCATGGCATTTCTCGAAAACCGCCTGCAGGTGGTGTTCAACAGCCACATGTACATTGAAGACGGTCTCCAAACTGCCTACACAGCCGCGACGTTCTTCCTTCTTCAAAACGCCGTCGTCAAGGACGTCATCACACTCGCTGACAACAAGACGTCGCTCAACTTTGAGCAGAACAAGCAGCGAGTCGCACTGCTGGCGTCGATCCCCGCCCAGAACGCGTGGCTCACTCTCGGTGGGTGCGTTTTGGTAGCCCTCGGGCTCGGTGGAGTGATGGCATGGGGTCAATTCATATCCAATGCTGACACGAAGGCCCATTCTGGAGGACTGGCTCGAGTGACGACACCCCATGTCGTGGCTCGGGTCATGTTGGACTCGGTGCATTTCCCGCCAATGTTTCTCCATCGCCGAGTCATTCATCCAGACAACACTCTTGACGACACGCAGGCCCCGTCGGTCGAAGGCTATGTGATCGATGGGATCGCGCTCCAGCCGCAGCCGCAACCCAAGGCTGATCGTATCCTGTAGGAGTAAGGAGCCAAGGAATATACGACTGAGGTGGTCGCGATTCCGACGTATTCATTTCAAGAGGTTACTGATCACACGCGAACCACGAAAACTCTGGAGAAATATGGATCCATGTATCGCATAGAAGAGGTTTTGATCAATTCAACTTTTGGACTTGCGGGAAGGTTCCATGCGTTGCGCATCGCTTCTCGGAACACGGAGCCCACCAGTGGCTCGTGGAAGGCACCACTCGCGTTCCCCCCGGAGCAGAGGCATCCATCGCCATGGGTTCATCACAATGGGTCCGCGCATTCTCCGCCCCCGAGCGACCACACACGGTGGCGTTCCATTGAAGCCAGCTACGTACTCAGAAAAGCCGAGCCAGCCTCCAGCTATGAACGCTTTTCCTTGGCCCCCACAACGCCATTTCCCCTCGCTGACATGGATCACACGAGTTGTGACAAGCCCACGCCGCTGCGCAAGCTCGACTCGACCGTCGTACTCGAACGCTTCGACTCGTCGGCGAGCTCCGTTGCGTACCTTCGCCAGTTCACAGACCCTCCACACCCGAATGAACCGGAAGGAACCGTCACCGATGCACGGGAGAGCGGAACCACGGCCACGGCCCCCGCGCCCATCAGCCTCGACGTCTCGATCCGCCTTGGCCGCGTCGGACTCCTCGTGGCCCTCAATGTGTCTGTGTTGGTCGTGGCTACCATCGCGTTCAATGGCGGCGTCGTGCTCGGCCACTTTGACCCGACCACCAAGGACGCCGAGGCGCAGAAAAAACTAGTCGACGACTACAACTCGCGCACGGGAAACGTTGTGTCTGTTGTTAGTCGGCTGGTGGAGATTTTTGTGGGACTTGCCGTCCACGTCGTGTTGCTGCGCGTGATGGCGGCATCGCTGTTCCGAGCGCAGATTAGCCAACAAACAGACTTGATTACACTCGCCATCACGGGCGGCGTCGGCTTTCTCCTCACAAACAGTCTCAACGCCGTGAACGTCCAACCGCAGTCGCCGGAGATCCACCCGGTGATCTCTTCCGTGGACCTCTCCTTCGTGCCCGAATTCACCAAGTCAGCTGCCGCGTTGAGATCCACCAACCTCACCAACACGTTTTCCGAACGCTCGGCCAACAATCCGATCACCAACACCGTGCTGCGCAACCTCGTGTTGCTACGCGTCCCCGCCAAGAAGCCGATCTGTGAGCAATCGAACCGAGCTGATGCTCAGTATGCGTTCCCAGGCGTCGTGCTGGAGTACGGTTTCTCACAGCGTGACTGGCAGAGCAGGCTGCTACAAACGGCCCTCGAGCCGAAGCAGCTTGTGGTTGTCGTGAACCCATCCGAAAAGATCAACAAGCCGCCAAGTGCCGCGGAACTCCCCATGAACGCCTCACTCGCGGCCGATTTGTTCGTGTACAGCATGTGCATCGCGCCATACTATTTCGAGTTCTCCAAGTTGCCTTACTTGATCGGCGAAACAAGCGTGACGGGTAAAATCGAATCGGTGGCCCGTGCCACAGGGTTACTGCCGCCCTTGATCCCTGCACAGGAGGAGATGGCCCAGCGTGAGTGGTTCCTGCAAAAGAGCGCAACAGTTTTGTCTCGACAGCTGAAGAGCACTCAGAAAATCTCACGTTCGGATGTTTCCATGGAGTTTTCCCACGTCGACATTTCGCCCACAATGCGCTTCGACGCGATCACGCTTGAGATCGAGGTCGACCCAATGCTTGTCGCGGAGACCTCCACCAAGGACAACTCGACCCGGTACAACAACATCTTGCCGCGCTGGTAGTGTGGGCCGACGGCCATGACGTGCCTGATGCCCAACCCTGTTCGCAAGTTGTTCAAAACTGACGACACGTACGATCCTCCTGCGCAGGTGCAGGTTTTTGGTGTCTGTGTGAACGACGACGGCTCAGAAGAGCTCTCTTTTGCCGCAAACAACACGCACACAGGATGGGGATACTCGTACTTTCTACACTGCCCCAAGACCTCGAACACGTCGATCATGGTCATGAGCATCGGAAAGCGGTTTGCCGCCGAGTCTTTCGCACAAAACAAGTCTGCGAATTCGTCCGGTTTTGTTGGCAACGAGGACAGAGCCGCCGTGACGAACTTGCGACGCATCTACACGTTTTCTGTGGGCAAGCTGTCGTGGGAGCTATCGAATCTGACAGCCGAATTCCACGCAGTGTGCACAGAAGGCGCAGGAACTTGCCAAGGTCTAAGGTTACCGCTCGTTGCGACGTCCACAAGTCCGTCTCAACAGCAAGAGCTAATTGTGGGTGCTGACGCGCTGCCCGTGGACTTGTTGATCCCCATGGAGCTACTTCCTTCGACGAGTAGTGGCCCGCGCTCTCTGACTCTCGTGCAACTCCCCGAAGCGTCGTCGTTGCCATTGGCAGATTTCGGTGCTGACTGGCCAGCTCTCGCCATCGACCCGCTTCTCCCTCATAACGTCGAGCACATTTCTTGGGACATGATGTACCAACCCTCTCCTGCGTTCTGTGACTCAGTTCTTGAGGATCGCCTCCAAGTCGTTTTCAACAACCACCTCTACATCGAGCATGGCCTCCAGACGGCCTACACGGCCGCGACTTTCTTCCTGCTTCAAAACGCCGTTGTCAAGGACGTTGTCAAGCTCGATGTGACTCGCACATCGCTCAACTTTCAGCAAAACAAGCAACGCGTCGCTCTTCTGGCATCGATCCCGGACCAGAACGCGTGGTTCACGGTCGGCGGGTGTGCTCTACTCGTCCTCGGGCTATGCGTGGTTGTGGCGTGGGGGTGGGTCACGTCAAACCCTACGATGGGGGATCGGTGTGGCGGACTGGGCCACGTCACGACGCCACACGTCGTCGCTCGAGTCATGTTGGACTCGGTGCACTTTCCGCCAATGTTTCTCCGTCGCCGCGTGGTCGGCACGACTGAGATCGAGGACAAGCAGGCCACAAGCGTCGAAGGCTACGTCATCGATAGACTCGCACTACAGCCGGCGCTCCGCGAACCAGACATATCGACGGCCAGTACACCTAGTGAAATACCAAGCGATGTTGAGCGACCAGCTCATCGCGTGTGAGACTGAGGTAAAGACGTATTCTCGGCTTTATTGTTGATTCTTCCCCTGCGATCATCGATTTCTTGACTGGAACCACATAGTCAACACCACCACGCCGCCTCCCACTGCCTCACTGGACAGTCTCCTCTGGGAAAAGGAACGTGAACGTCTTGTCCTTCTCGGCTGCACGCTGTTTCTCCTGCAGGTGGCGAATGAGCCCGGCCACGTCGTCCCAGTGGAAGTTCTCGTTCGTGCGCACGACCACGCCCTTCTCGTCGATCACGACGTAGTGCGGCACGTGCTGGACGGCGTACGGCTCGGGCACATCGTAGCAGCCAAAATGGCGCACCGTGGGCGTCTCGCCGTGGCGAAAGTCGCGGCACACGCGCGGCTTGTCGGTCTTGGGGTTGATCGCATCGAGAAACGCGAGCGTGTCGCCGACGTTCTGGTCCAGGTTGATGAGCACAAAATTGATGTGCTTGTCGTGGCCGTTCTTGGACCAGAGCTCAAAGGTCTCGACTTCGTCGACGCACGCGCGGCTCCACGTCGCGTAAAACAGCACGACGGTCGGGCGCTTGGAGCGCTCCAGGATCTCCAACAGGCTGTGCTGCTCGCCGTTCTCGAGCACCACGAGCGCGAGGTCCGGCGCGCGCTGGTCGAGCAGCGACATCTTGTGTCTCGTGGCTTGGGCTGTGTGTGTGCGTGTCGTGTGTGTTGTGGGGTGTGGAGATGGAGACTACAGTGCCGTTGGAAGCGACGTTGGGCCGACGGAGGGTCGCGTGGGACGGCTTCCAGAGCGTTTCTCAGGATCGAGAAAACGCTCGGTTACGTAGCAAATAGATATATTCCGATGCAAGAAAGACACATGCAAAGTACTCCCGCCCCAACCACGCGCGTGCCAACTGCAAGTCTATGCCGATGAAGTCGAGGACGACGCCTGGCGGTGGAGGGGCGCCTTGAAGCTCGCGGCGCGGTAGCTCCTGCGCCTGGACAGCGTCTTGTCGGTACTGTTGGCGCCGCTCGTGGGCAGCCCGCGGGACACGGCGAGCTGGTGCTGCGCGCGGCGTTCGTTTTTCTCCTTTTCGTCGTACACGCGGCGCTCGGCGCGCTGCCGCGCTCGCTCGAGCGCCATCTTGTCTTTGTACTGGACCACGTACGCGTGGTTGCGGCTCGCGTTGACGCGCATGCTGCGCCGCACCGTGCTCTTCATGCCCGAGTCGAGTCGGAACCCGGAAAACAACCTCTCGATGGGCGGCACATCGGCGGTCGCAAACAGCGGGAACGCCAGCAGCTCGTCGACGCTGGTGCGGAAGACCACGCCGCTCTTGGTCGCGCTTGAACGGCTCATCTCGTCGGTCGCCACGGACTGGGCGTCGTCGACCTCGGCGGCGTCGTCAAGGTCGCCACGGTCCTTCTTGGACGGCGGGTAAAAGATAAAGTCGAGCACGTCGGCGATCTCGACGGGCAGCTGCTCGAGCACGTCGTCGTCGGGCGCCGGCGTCGCGAGCTCGCGGCCCGTGGCCATCTCGTACAGCACGTGGCCAAAGAGCAGCACGTCGACGTCCACTTTGGCCTCTAGCGGCACGGTCAGGTCGCGGCTTTGGCGCGGCCGGTCCACGGCGAGCAGCGGCGTGTAGATCTCGGCGACGCGCGCGTGGCCCTGGTCGTCAAGGACCACGTTCCCCGAGCTCAGGTGGTCGCACACGATGCCCTTGGAGCGCAGCGCCGCGAGCGCCTCGAGCACGTGGCGCCCAAACCGTGCGACCTCGTCGACTGGCAGCGGCGCCGCGCGGTCGCGCTGATACTTGTCCTCGAACGGGCTCGTCGGGCTCGCACGTCCGTAGATCCGGTCTTTGAGGCTGCCGTGCTGGGCAAAGGGCTGGACGACCAGCAGCGCGCGCTTCTCGCGCGAGTAGTAGAGCTCGACCACGGGCAGCACGTACGGGTGCTTGAGCGTCACGAGCAGCGCCTTGAGCTGGTACAGCGCGTCTTTGTCCTTGTGGAAGTCGACAAAGCTGAGCGCCGCCGGGAACAGCGTCATGAGCATCTCGCCGCACCGGTCCTGGAGCAGGTTGGCGAGGTCCACGCGGAACGAGAACTTGTCGCGGCGCCGCCCGATGGCCGGCAGCGCCTCCTCGCGCCACGCGAACAGCGGGAACGTGCGGCAGAACTTGGCCGCGAGCAGCACCGCGAGCGTGCCGTCAAACGACATGGTGGTCGCCTTTCTCGGGCTTTTTTTGTGGAATGATGGACTCAGATTTTTTTTTCGTCGAAGAGATCCCGAACGGTCTGAGGATATCTGAGGAGAACTGTACCGGGGATATTCATCCAATGTGGGGTGGAAGGCCAGGTTCAAGTTACACATGTTTCAGCCAATGACACACGTGTCAAGTCAACTAAATAGTGTGAGAGAGCTTACCTACACAATTTATGGTATCAATATACCAAAACATTCCGCAAGTATGGGGTACCCCTATTCTACGGTGATAGACGTTTTTATTGGGGTATTCTGGCTCGGCGATCCTGTGGCCTCGTGCGAGCGGGAGGATTTGATCTCCGCTGCGTCAGCCGCACGTCGCTTTATTGCAAACCCGACCGGCAGCCTTTTCCTCCACGTACGCATGCGCTCCCCTCCTCCTCCGCTTCCTCCTCCTCCTTCCGAGCGGAGGAAGAGGAGAATGTTCCGCTCCTCTCTGTGCTAACGCGCTCCTCTCTGAGCAGCATGTTCGGCCGCATCCTCCGCTCCCGCCCGGCCGCGTCGCTCCTCGCGATGCCGCAGGCCCAGCGCCAGCAGGTGCGCCGCCTCAACCTCCATGAGTTCCAGTCGCTCGAGATCATGAAGACCTTCGGCGTGGAGACCCCGCGCGGCATCCCGGCCACGACGCCCGCCGAGGCCGAGGCCGCCTTCAACGAGATCCGTGGCTCGCGTCGTACGTTCCGACCGCGATCTTCTATGTCTTTGGGGGGAGGGAATCTAATACTCGTTTACTACAGAGGGCGTGGACGTCGTGATCAAGGCCCAGGCGCTCACGGGCGGCCGTGGCCTCGGCCACTTTGCCAACGGCTTCAAGGGCGGTGTCCACATGTGCACCAAGTGCGTGTTCCGGTCGTTTTATAGGGGATTATAGGGCGAGTGGGGATTGACGTTGTCTCTGTGTGTGGTAGGCCGGAGCAGGCGCGTGAGATCGCCGAGAAGATGCTCGGCCAGACGCTCATCACCAAGCAGACGGGCGCCAAGGGTATCGAGGTCGCCAAGGTCTTCCTCGTCGAGCGCGTGTACATGCGCCGCGAGATGTACTTCTCGATCCTCATGGACCGCGCGTCGCAGGGCCCGGTGATCGTCGCGTCGCCCGCCGGCGGTACCTCGATCGAGGACGTCGCCGAGGCCACGCCCGAGCTCATCTTCAAGGAGGCCATCGACATCACGACGGGCCCCACGGACGCGCAGGTCAAGCGCCTCGCCACGAGCCTCGGCGCGGAGGACACCGTGCTTCCCAAGCTCGAGGCCATGATCCGCAACCTGTACAACCTCTTCATCGGCGTCGACGCGACGCTCGTCGAGATCAACCCGCTCGCCGAGACCGCCGACGGCGAGATCTACGCCTGCGACGCCAAGCTCAACTTTGACGACAACGCCGGCTTCCGCCACAAGGAGATTTTCGCGCAGCGCGACAAGACCCAGGAGGACCCACGTGAGGTCGAGGCCAGCGAGTACGACCTCAACTACATTGGCCTCGACGGCAACATCGGCTGCCTCGTGAACGGCGCCGGTCTCGCCATGGCCACGATGGACATCATCTCGCTCTTCGGCGGCAAGCCGGCCAACTTCCTCGATGTCGGTGGCGGCGCCACGGAGTCGCAGGTCAAGAAGGCCTTCGAGATCCTCAACGCCGATGACCAGGTCAAGTCGATCCTCGTCAACATCTTCGGTGGTATCATGCGCTGCGACGTCATCGCCGCCGGTATCATCGCCGCGGCCAAGGACCTCGGTCTCTCCAAGCCCATCATCATCCGTCTCGCCGGCACGAACGTCGAGAAGGCGCGTGAGCTCATCGCGCAGTCGGGCCTTAAGATGATCGTCGACGACGACCTCGACGGAGCCGCCCAGAAGGCCGTCAAGATCGCCGAGATCGTGTCGCAGGCCCAGGCCGCCAACATCAACGTCGCCTTCGAGACCAAGAAGTAAGCGTCGTGTACGTCACGGGTGGCGGTGGCGGAGCACCTCCCAAGCTGCTGCTGCCGGTCTGTCTATGATCTTCCAACCCTCGTTTAACATTCTAAACATCTGATCATGCTTTGTGAACAAACAAAACACGCTGGCGATCGTTGAACTGATTTTTTTGGTTTGGTGGGAGTGTATTCAGATAATGTGGAGGAGGAATGGAGGACGACGCGCCATTGTGTTCCGACGCGGTCTGGCCCAAGCCATCTTGGTAGAGACGTCTTGCACGCTGGCCGCGTCCCTAGAGTATCAACGTGGCAAGAGACTCGTTACTTGGCCTCCTGCTTCTTGCCCATTGTGCTGACTATCCACTCCATGCCCTCCTGGAGGCCCTCGCCCGACTTGGCCGAGCAGGCCTGGATGTGCCACGTGCGGTCGCGGATGGTCGAGAGGTTGAGTGCCGTCGAGATCTCGCTCGCCGGAAGCGCGTTGAGCAGGTCCTGCTTGTTGGCGAACACGAGGATCGGCACGTTCGAGAGCTTGTCCTCCTCCAGCAGCGTCACGAGCTCCATGCCCGTCTCCTCGAGGCGGCGCTTGTCGGCGCTATCAATCACGTAGATCTACACAACCCACACACCAGAGAGCGTCAGCCCATCTCACTTTGTCGAGTGACAACCCATACGAGCGGAGAGCCCCCCACCAACGCGTCGGTCTGCTCGTAGTAGTTGCGCCAGTACGGGCGGATGGTCTTTTGGCCCCCAATGTCCCACATGTTGAGCTTGAAGCCGTCGACCTGGAGGCTCTTGACGTTGAAACCCTGGGTCGGCATGATGTGCGAGATGTCCTCCTCCGAGAGCTTCTTGAGGATGGTCGTCTTGCCGCCGTTGTCGAGCCCGAGCACGAGGATCCGTGCCTCGCTGTCGTCCTTCTTGAGCTTACGCAGCAGGTTCAGGAGGCCCATGATGGCTGGCGGGGTGGCGTCGGAGAGAGATGGGGGACTCGGGGCCGTGGGTTTTCGATAATAAACCAACGCATAGCGATCCACCCGACGCCTCCAGAGGCGAGCCGTCGGCCGCGTCGCTTCATGCCCCGAGGTCCTCCAAGGGTCACCTTGAAACGAACCCTCCGATAGAAACGATCGAGGTCATCGTGGAGGAATCGTTTCTATAGATGTCTAGATTATGTGGTACACATGAGTTTGGGTCGTTGGAAATGACTGGTGTCTGGGCAGAGTGCTTTTTCGGGCTTGTTCCTCCTCCTCCTACCATGGGACGTGATCTTCTTCATTTCCACTCTCCCCATGGAAGGAGAACTTCATTGTGCCTTTCGTATCTACCCCTTGAGACTCAGCTGATGTCTGCAAAATTATACCAAGATCTGCTCTGAATCAATCTTGAGGAAATCCCCTCGGTAACACGAGGGAGCTATGCGCTGATGAGTCTCCACAAAAACCAATTCAAAGTGTCGTATATACATTGTGCGAATAAGGAGACTAGCTTATATACAGAAAGAGGAGGACGCGTGACTGGACATGTATGGTAGCAAAGAGGAAGACTCTGGTCTCCCCATGGTGGCGGATCGGATGGTCGGCGTCTTCTTCGTCTACGCCGCGATCGTGGCGGGCTCACGGGCAGCCACGGTCTCCGATACTACTTCGTTAAAATCAGTCTGGATCACCAGCTTCTTGGCGATGGGAGCCGCGGCCTCGGGTTCAGTCACCGACATCGTGGTGGCGGTCTCCTCTAGAGGCTCCTGTTCCTTCTGAGCAGCGGGCTGTGTGGTGGACTCGGTTTCAGTTTCCGTTTCCTCCTCTTCCTGGATGCCAGCCGACGCGGGAGCTGCCGTGGGTGCCGGCGCCGATGTGGTCGCTGTGGTCTCGTTGATGCTGCCCAAGTAGTGCGAGAGGTCGAGGCTCTCGAGTTCCTTGTCGAGCTCCTCGTCGTTGGTCTTGATGGTCGAGACCGTGAGCACGGGCGAGGCAAAGTGGACCGAAAGCGAGTGGCGCGTCCGCGTCTGGACGCTGTCGCGTGTCGCCGTCGGGAGCGGCTGTACGCAGTCGCTCGACCACGAGCGCACGCGGAGCTGCTTGGGCGACGATGAGCCACCACCCGTCTCCATCAGACTCACGGCCTTGGCCAGCACGCGCTCCTTCCGCGCGGACGAAGGCTCCATCGCGCGAAGCGGCGGCGAATCCAGCAGCGGGTTTTCCGGGAACGACCCGCTCGAGCTGCTGCTCGCGCCGTCGTGGGACGCCGTGTCGTCGTGGTCGTGGTGGCCGTCGCCGTCGACGCTGTCGTCCAGCACACTCGCGCCGCAGTCGCTCTGGCTCGCGCTGCTGGCCAGCGTGTAGTCGACGGCGTCGGTCTGCTTCGAGCACGTCGCGAGCAACGTCTGGATGAGCTTTTGCTTTTGGGCAAACGTCCGGATCTCTTCCTCGACGACCAGGCGCTCCTGCATAAACTGCTTCTTGCACTCCTTGCGGCTGCGCACAGTCTTGCACAGCGCGCGGTACAGCGACTCCTCGCGCTTGGTCTCTTCCTTCATGACGTGGAGCTCGTCGTACAGCGACTCGACCACGGCGCCGTTGCCCAGCAGCTGCGCGTGCTCAATGTCTTCCTCGATCTCGGCGAGTTGCGTTCGCCGCTCGCGCTGGTGGGTGATGTTCTCCATGACGTCGGCCTTGAGCGACTCGATCTCCTGGCTCACGGCGCCGATGCGCTTGAGCACGCGCTCGTGCTTCCGCGCGAGCAGCTCGCCGACTTGTTTGGTCGTGAACGCCACACACTTGAGCGCCTTGGTCGCCTGCTTGGCCGCGTCCGCGAGGTTGCCCGTCGAGCTGGGCATGGCCGCGCCTGTCGGGAACGCGTCGATCTGGTCTGCCACGAGCGCCATGGATGAGAGCGTGATGGGTGGAAAAGAGCGATGGGTGTCGAGTCGGCGAGTGTCCGAAGAATGGATAATGAGAACTCTGGACACGATCCGGAAAAGACGAACTCCGGACCTGGCCGTCCGGAGCCGGCGTCAAAAGAGCTCACATCCGCAGCAAAAAGCTGGCGCCCGAAGGAATGCCCACGCTTCTCTCGCGCATTGGCGCACGTTCTTTTTCGCCGCCCTCGGCTCAACAGGGGCGTTTGACGGCTTATGCCCGCGAGCCGGTTGGGTTGGGTTTGACAGGTCGCGCGGAGCGCATCCACGTCGCCGAGCCGTTTTCGACGCCGGACTCTGGACTCCGGACACTCCGGACTCTGGACGCTGGATAGGTTCTTTGGAACCGGGCAACCCACCCACTCGGGCTCAGCTGGCCGGCGCGTCTTTCACACGCGCAACGTCGCATCGGCCAATCGCAGGCACCGCACGCACAGGCGTTTAGCGGCGCCATCTTTGACGCCCCACCCACGGCCCCATAGACGCGCGGGCCTAGCTTGAAGCGCGGTGCGTGTCGTGGCGCACTCGGTCCTGAGAAAAATCCAGAGTTCCGAATTCACGGTGTCCCGAAAATAAACGCAGTCATGTCCCGAATGATCCCGAATCGGAATCTGGAGACAATGGGACGTCCACATGATCATTATCGAAAGTCTATATGGACATGGTTCGGCTATGTGCAACAAGAAAGTCGTCGCGTTGTGGCGTGACAGCTTCGACCACTCTCCTCGCACGTGGCGGTCCACGCGGGGTCGCGACGCACGCCCCGGGCGATGGAAAGCGTTCCGCACCCCTGATTTCCCGATTGGGAATCTATTTGTCGCTCACTCCCCATCGAACCGTATGGCAATGTTCACGACGAGAGGTGTTCGCGGGGCCGTTGTTGTGTGTTTTGGGGAGGCCAATATGCGGCGTACAGTAAACGTTTGTGCCGCTTCCTTCGGGGGAGGTGCTGAAGTGGCTGGAGTTGCACCGTCGGCGATGGGCCCGTCCATTGAGCCGCAAAAGTGCCCAATGGCCGGCGCCCGTCGGCCTTACCGAATCGAATCGGATGCACATCTACGACCAGCTGGCGCCACACCGCATGAGCATCGCAGACGTTGGAGCCAGGTCTCCGCACCGAAGCTGTCCCACAGAGGTCCCGGGATCATTGCCCTCCTCGACAGCCCCGCGTGGTTTTCAAGAATTCGCCATGTCTGTCTAATCTCTGTCTCTCGGACGAAAGGCATGGACGTTCAGTGCTGCCGCGTCCGCTCGGCGGTCCAAACGTCCGGCTTCCGGCCCGGCCTTGGGCCTCTCATTCCCCAATCTTCCTCGTCGGCGAGACACTTCTGTCCACGATGAGGCCCGTGCTCTTCCTGCTCGCCGTGTCTGTTTTCGGTGGGGCCGTGACGTCGGCGTCCCCGCAGGCCCAGGAGGGCGCCATCGCCGATGCCTTCAACAAGGCCAAGGAGCTCGGCGATCTCAAGCTCGACGCCGGCGCGCAGCTCTCGAACGCGACGATCGGCGGCGGCCGCTTTGTCGTCGCTTGGGAGACCAAGAAACCCAACTTGCTCGGCCTCGGCGGCGGCTCACGACTCGCGATCTACAGTGGCCAGGACCGCACCAAGCAGCTGTGGGCGTCGAGCTTCGGCAAGGCCTTTGTGGGCGTCGGTACGTCACCCGCGGACCTCGAGGAGTTCTACTACGGCTTCCGCGTCTCGCAGCCGGGCTTTTCGGCGCAGAGCACAGCGCAGACCGTGAATAGCGTCGCGGCGACCGGCGACGGCGTCGTGATCCGTGGTGCTTTGGCGTTCGCGCCGAACATCTCGACCTCGGGCCAGGTGCCGTACACGGTGACACTGACCGCGAGCGCCAACTCGACGCAACTGCTGGGCGTGCAGGTGGACGTCGACGCCACGGTCGCCAAGTCCCTCGGCGTAAACCGGCTCGTGCTCGAGTACGCGTCCGACAAGACGGAAGAGTTCTACGGCTTTGGACAGCAGTTCCCGCGCGAGTTTAACCGCAAGGGCAAGCGTATCCCCATCATCGTGAACGAGCAGGGGCTCGGCCGCGGGCTCGAGCCGCTCACGTTTTTGGGCAACACGTTCAGCAAGAACGCCGGCGGCGACGAGTTCACGACGTACGCGCCCATGCCGCACTACCAGTCGTCCAAGCGCCACGCGCTGTTCCTCGAGAACACCGAGTACTCGGTTTTTGATCTCACCAAGGACGACAAGACCCGCATCGAGTTGGCCTCAAGCGCGCAGCTCAAGGCCCAGCTCGTGAGCGGCGCGACGCCGCTGGCACTCGTCGAGGGCTTCACGGGCTTTACCGGCCGCCAGCGCAAGCTCCCGTCGTGGGTCTCGAGCGGCGCGATCGTTGGCATGCAAGGCGGCCGCGCGTTTGTCGAGGAAAAGTTTGCTCAGCTCCAGGCCGTCGGCGCACCCGTGGCAGCCTTTTGGCTCCAGGACTGGGTCGGCAACCGCCAGGCCCAGTGGGGTACGGCGCTCTGGTGGAACTGGGAAGTCGACGAAAAGCGGTACCCGAACTGGACCGAATTTGTCGACACACTGCGCAAGCAGGGCGTGCGCATGATGACGTACGTGAACCCGCACGTCAGCGACGTCAAGGGCATCAAGACCGACCCGGCACCCAAGCGGTACTTGTTTGAAGAGGTCGTGGACAATGGCTTTGACGTCAAGAACGCGCAGGGCAAGACGCAGCTCAAGTACCAGAACGCGTCCATGTTTGACCTCACGAACCCGGCGGCGCGTGTCTGGGTCAAGCAGCTCATCAAGGAGAACGTGCTGCTCAACGGCAAGGTCGCCGGCTACATGTGCGACTTTGGCGAGGCACTCGAGCTCACGGCGCGGCTTTTCGATGGCGACGCCGCCGCGTTCCACAACAAGTACCCGGAGGAGTGGGCCAAGGTCAACGCCGAGGCCGTGAAAGAGCTCGGGCTTGAAGACGAGGTCGTGTTCTTTATGCGCTCGGGTTTCACGCGCTCGCCGCAGCACACGCCGCTCTTTTGGCTCGGCGACCAGCTCCAGTCGTGGGACGAGTACGACGGGCTCAAGAGCGTCGTGTTTGCCTCCACGATCGGCGGCTTCAGCGGCATCGCGCTCACGCACCCGGACATTGGCGGCTACAACTACTTTAACATCGCCGACCAGGGCATCCCACTCGTGCCGCTCGTGTACCAGCGCTCCAAGCAGCTCTTCCTACGCTCGGCCGAGTTCGCGGCCTTCACGGCGGCGTTCCGCACCCACGACGGCAGCAACCCGACCAAGTCCTGGCAGTTCTACTCGGACGACGAGACGCTCACACTGTTTGCACGCCTCGCCAACATTTTCGTGGCCTGGGGCTTTTACCGTGAGCAGCTCATGGACGACGTCGTGGCCAAGGGCTACCCGCTGATCCGCCACATGTACCTCCAGTACCCGGACGACGCTCGGGCCAAGGACCAGCACTACCAGTTCATGCTCGGCTCGGAGCTGCTCGTGGCGCCACAGGTGGACGAGAACAAGACCGAGGTCAGCGTATACCTGCCGCAGGGCAAGTGGGTCCACGTCTGGAGCGACACGGTCTACAACGGCGCCGCGACCGTCCAGATCGCCACGCCCCTCGGCGAGCCGGCCGTGTTCTACCCGCAGGGCTCGAGCGTCGGCGCGCAATTCGTCGCTAACCTCAAGGCCGCCAAGGTGCGCCAATAGACGACCAAGCCCACCACGAACGACAGTGGTGGATAGAATTCGAAATACATTGACGCTTGTGAGCATGGTAAGACTATGGGGCGTTGGAGTAAAACAAACTGGGGAGAAAACCACCAACACCGGCACCAGGAGTGGTTGAAGTACCGAGGGCAGCGAAATCGATTGCCTAATGGTGAGACCTGGAAAGTTCACAAGAGAGTTGTTGCGCAGATCCTATCCAGTACCTACCTGATATGTGCCCGCGCCTGGTTATGCACAGGTGGTCATGGTGTCGACAGGCTCTGATGGAAATGGGAAAGAGTGCGACGCGAGTGCTCCATGGCCGTTTCGAACGACGAACCCGAGTTGGTTTGGCTGTGTTTTCGGCCCCCAACTGCCCCCGACGGCGTCCGAGCCCCCGACCAGACTTTTACAAAACCATCGGCGAGCCGGGAAGGTCGTTTGTTCTCCCGATACAGCACCTGAATAATCCATGTCGAGTGGCTCCGGTCTTCTTTGTGGTCCTGCACGATCTGTCTGTCTCTTCCCCTGTATCAGCGGGCGAAAATTCCAGTGACGCATGCGGTCCACGTCGGAAGAGTTGCCCGCTTCGTATTAGTATGATTCAAGTTGGATCTTCCATGACCCGGGACCGCCACCTGGCGATGGGTGGGCGAAAGAGAGAGGGGGAGGATCTCGTCGCTCTCTCCGCTCATTTCTCAATTGGCCTTGTCGGTCTCTGTCTCCCCTCCAACCACGATGGTCTCCGTGTCGACGGTGCTCCCCATCTTGGCGCTCGCAGGCGTCGCGTCCGCGGCCGACCGCCGGTGCACGCCCGCGCACGCTCAGGTGCGGATCTCGGGCGACGACTACGCCTCCCTCAGCGCCGACACCACCGCCGCGTGCGCCAACGCGTGTATCGCCGACACGCGGTGCGTCGCGTACGAACACACCAACAAGCTGTGCGTGTTGTTCAACACGTTCCAGAGCGACGCGTTCGACGCCTCGACCAACAGCCTGACCGTATCGGCGCGGTGCATGGCGACTGCGGACGTGCGCCTGCTGCTCACGCCCCGACAGAACGTCGACTACGCGGGGCTCGACATTGGCAGCGCGTACGCTGCCACGCCGACCGACTGCGGCGCCACGTGCCAGGACACGCCCGGCTGCTACGCGTACTCGTGGAACAACTACAACGGCGGGTCGTGCTGGATGAAGTCGGGCAAGCCCGACAAGGTCACGCCCACGGACGGCTCGGTCGTCTCGGGCCAGGTGTACACGTGCCACAAGCCCCAGTTCGACGCCGACGCCATGGGCACGGACCTGACGAGCGTGCTTCGCTCGGACTGGGTCGACTGCTGTGGTGTGTGCCGCACGACCTCGGGCTGCGTGGGTTTCTCGTGGAACAACTACAACGGCGGCACGTGCTGGCTCAAGAGCCGCGTCACGGGCTTCTCCAACAACCCGGGCGTGATCGCGGCCGTGATGTAAAAGACCAAGCCCCTCCTCCATGGACCCCGAGGATAGCAGCTTTCAAGCCTAGTTCACATGCACGTTTTCAAATACCCACTTTCGAGGTGCATTGGTCTGTCTCGCTGATGAGATTCGGTACATGTATCTTCTGGTGCGGATCTGTCCAAGCGCGTTGTGGGCCCGGGGATGGGCCCCACCGACATCTTGTCCTGCCGTTAACGTATACGTCAATCACAGGACGTGATGTCGGATCTCATGCAATGAGAATCCGGTGGTTGTCCGTCTGCGTGCCCACCGAGGTGCTCGTGTACTCTGCGGACCAGCCCACACAACTCACGAACGTGACCTCGACCCAGGAATACGAGAGTCGATGTGCAGCGTCGAGCGACTGTGTGGCGTACGTCTCGGCGCTGCAGACATTCTGTGTCCACTACACCGTGATCAGCAAGGCATGGGACGCTATCTTACCGCCGAATGGCCCTTTGGGCTTTGTAGCGTGACGCTGTGGGACGCAGCTCTCGCAGGTCAACGGCGACATCGCCGGCAACGACCTCGCCAACGCGCAGACGCCCGATCCGCTCACATGTAGCTACCAGTGCGATGAGACCAAAGACTGTCTCGCGTACTCGTGGACCAACTGGCAGAACGGTACGTGCTGGATGAAGACGGCGTTCCCAACGGCGACCGTCGGGTCATTTGACGGCTCGGTGGTCTCGGGCGAATCGTTCAAGTGCCAGGCGTACAAGCCAGGACTTGACATTGTCGGTCAGGACCTTACGTCCGTGCCGCGTACAAACTGGCGCGAGTGTTGTGGTGTGTGTCGTCGCACTACTGATTGCAAGGCTTCGTCGTGGACTGACTATAATGGTGGCACTTGCTGGCTGAAGAAGGGCACGAGCCAAGGCACGGCGGCGGGCCCGACAGGAGTCCGCGCGATGGAGCTGTACTAGGGATTCTCAGTCATAATTCCGATACCGGTGTGGTTTTGAATCAACCGACTCCGTCGAAGGCTGCCAGAGACGAGATAAGCAAGTACTTCGCCCACTAGACTTGCACTCCACACCACGCCACACACCCTTCCAGTAGATGTAGCGAGAGGAATATATCGATCTTTTTCAAAACGGGTTTCTCGTTTTCTTAAAATCAACTTCATGCACGCTTCAGAGCCGCTATTACAGCCGCCACAATGGACCTCTTTGAACAGTTGAATGATATCCTGATCATCTAGTCGAAGGTCAGGGCCGTGACGCCAGTCGTGAGATCACTCTTACCCCTGTTGGACTTCTTGAGCCAGCACGTGCCGCCGTTGTAGTCAGTCCACGACGAGGCCTTGCAGCCAGCCGTGCGACGACACACACCACAGCACTCACGCCAGTTGGCGCGCTTCACGGACGTGAGGTCTTCGCCGACAATGTCACGGTTGTCACTAACACTGCACGTGAACACCTCGCCCGAGATGACCGAGCCGTCGAAGGGCCCCACGGGTGTCTCCGGTCGCGAGGTCTTCATCCAGCACGTGCCATTCTGCCAGTTGCTCCACGAGTAGGCGAGACAGCCCGGGGTGTCCTCACACTTGTAGTTGCACTGGATCGCGTCCACGGCCGGCGCGTCGGCAAGGTCGTTGCCCGGGAAGTCGCCCTGGACCTGCGGCAGCTGTGTGCCGCAACGGCCCGACTGGACAATGTCGGTCAACAGGTGGAAGCCGAGCGCGTTGTTGTAGTTCTTGTAGGTGATGCACACGTTCGATGACCACGAGTACCCGCCGCCACCGCGCGCGATGGAGAAAAGCTGGCACTGATCGAACGCCAAGTTGTGCAAGGTTTGGTCGATGTGTCCGGGGAAGAAGCACGGCTTGTCGGTCGGCGTACAGGTCATTGCCGCCGCCGCGGCCGGCGAGACAGCGAGGGCAAGTGCTGGGACGAGGAAGCGCGCGACCATACTTTGGATCCGAGTGGAAATGGAGAAATGGCAAGTGGAGACCGTGCTGCCCACCAGCCAGCGGGGGTCTCACCTACAGTCTATGTTGCGGAGACTGTCGGGACGTGATCCGTGTTGAACCCCCACGACAGAAAAAGACGCGAGAAGGTCCCAGTGTTTGTAATATCATGGTTCGGGCGGGAACAATAATTCATTTGTGAACGTAATGGGTGCCGGACTGGAATCCTGGACGGTCTCTTTGTCAAATAGGTCCAGCAGCCACCTGATATACCTCAATATTGCATATGCTGCAGAATATGGTTCCATCAAATGTTCTTTAATATGTGAAACCGTGGAGAAGATAGATTGTATTTTACTATATATCAGGAGGGGTTATCGACGAGTGGCCTGGTCTGTGACAGCGTGTCCACCCCGAACCAGTTTTCGGATTGATTAGTCGAAATGAATTCGGAAAACCGCTCAATACGCAACAAGCGTTCCCAAGAAAGACTACCCCCCTCGAAACGGGAGGCGCTCGGCTACGCACTCTAGTCAAAGCGGGCGCGCGCGTCCGGGACGGAGGGCGAGACCTGTCGGCCGGGTCTCAAGACCCCTTAAGGTGTCAAAGCCGGGTCAAAGTATGCATTAAACGTACGTTTATGGGGCCCCTTATCGGGGCGCAAAGGGAGAATGGTTCCCTTTGTTGTCCGTCAGGGGCCACGATCCCCTAATGGCCCCTTTGCGATGCGGGTGCCCCTGAAGAGTTGTGTAACTTACGGGAAGATTTCTTCACAGGGGAAGTAATAAAAGCAACGGCCACGAAATTTTCTCTGTCTTGAAAGATTTCGACGCGGGGGCTCGCTGGCCAATTCGTCCGAGTCCCCAAGAAGTCAAAGGTGACATGGACGACCAAGAAACAAGCAACGCGCGATCTCGTGGTAGTGATAGTAAGTGTACTGCAGACTCGGTGTTTGGAGAGGGGCTGCACTCGGGCGCAGAGATGACCGAAGAGAATCTCTCTGCTTCGCCAACTGGCAATGGTCTCGTCGGTGGGTCTGATGATGAGCTCCCCGCGTCGCGCAAGTCCATGCCCCAAGAACATCGCGAATTCCTCCGAGAAACCGCCAGGACTCTTACCTTGTCCCGTATGCGAATGGCACGTGGGCTTTTGCGGGCTGTCGACGAGCTCGGCTCCAGCGTTGAGCAACTCGAGCAAATACAGGTTCAGATCGATCATATTCGTAACGTTCATGCGTCTATCAAGGCGTCCGTCGCGGAAGAACTACGTCTTGCAGCAGGTGCGATTCTCCGACATACTCACCGATGACAACGCCGGCTCCGATGTCTTCCATGGCAACGACTGTTAGGTCTGTCGCCCCTCTTCGCTGCGCTAAGCGAAGCCCCGCGTGCGGCTCAAGCGCGTTCAAGCATTTGCCCTTGTACTTACAGCATTCTTCCGTACAGAAGATGTTCAAGATACCATTTGGGCATGACTGCTTGTGGCATGGGGCTGGCCATTCAGAAACACCAGCAAAAGGTGTCTCATAGGCAAACTTGACGTCGAGTGGGTTGAAAGATGCTCGCAGATGCATGATATTGGTAGGCCAGCGCTTAGGGACAAACGCAGGAACCAAAAACGTTGACGGTTGAACACGCCGACGCACTTCAGCATTCTTCGTCGTTGCCTTCACTTTTGGTTTCGTCCTGATGCTGGCTGGTACAGACTTCTTCGCTGGAATTGACTTCTCCAGGTGGGCTGACTTCTTTGCTTTCATTTTTTCAACTGGGGGTCGGTACTCCCGGAATGTGACACCGTCCTCGGTCGTTGTGACCCAGGACTCCTTGAGGCGCGTCATGATTGCAAGCAAGTCGAACGGACCCACAATAGTCGCACTTGACTCAGCATCGTCGGCATCTTCAGACTTTGCCTCGCTCCCGAGAGCACGCGCCGACTCGATCCTGTCTCTGCAGTGTCAATAACGCCGACGCGCCATACGAATCCAGCATGGACTGCGTGCACTGGTGGTTGTGGACGGATACCTATTGCATGATTATGAGTAATGAGTTAGTGAGCAATGACACCATTGTGATATCCTGCATACCTCCTGGCGAGTCACAAGCAGCCACTTTGACGTCTCTGAGTTGTACACCGCATCGAGCGTGATACGAGCTGGACACTCCACGAACGCTGCAGTCTTTGCCTTGCGTTTACCTTTCCCACGCTCTTTTCGCACAACTCCGTGCTTGCAGCGACGCGTCAATGTCAGATGCCCAAGCTCAATTGGAACTAAACTGTCTTTAAAAGCCTGGTCAACTGGCAGTCCGGCGTCGAATCGCTCTTTCGTAGTTCGTCTACACAAGTAAACCAGCTTAGAACATGGCAAATAACGCTGCTGACCACAGTACGTACGCGTTGACGGTTTCTGCATATTCAGCTTGACGCGACTGAAACTGGGTAAATGTCTTGGCCTCGTACTTCGCCCAGTCATCGAGAAATTCCTGCGAAGTCGCGTACTCACGTCCGGTGCCAAACGGCTCACACTCCATTCCACCGCAATCGCGTCGATCGAGGGCGTCCTGATGGGCTTCTGAAAGAGGTGCCTTCTTCCGAACTCGCAACTGCTTGAGCTGTTTTACACCCTCCGCAGAGACTTTCGAAGGACACACACCATGTATATGATGCTCGTGCGAGTCACACACACCGTGATGATGCGGTACCTCACTCTCGATTCCATTGCAGACCAATTCCTTGCGGTACTGAAGCACCATTGTGCGTACGTGGTGTTCGATCCGGTACCTGCTGTTCCTGGATCGTTCAAATGGGAAGTGATGAAAGTTTCAAACGAGAGGTTATTTTCCCAAATGAATTTTACGACGTGTTTCTTTTTAAAAAAAACTTACCAGGATATCCCTTTCTTTGTTACTCCGATGGCCCTTCCATGCGCCCCTTAAGGGGCCTTGAGACACATCGAGACCTGTCCTTTCACACTCGAGTGTTGGATATTTCTGTAGGCTGGTGGACACCCACCACTTCACTGATATGGCACTGGCGGGCACAAGTGCCCTCGAAGCAGATCACGCCGATTAGACACAAGACCCATCCAAGCCAGCTAGTTGCGAGGTCGCTCCGGAATGTCGGGCCAACACTCGGGCTCGCATTCGCTGCCATGACCGCCCACGCGGCGCGCGTCAGTGTGGACCTCAGCCCAGACACCAACGTCTTTGTCTACGACACGCGAACAATACCGGAAGCGAGAACTGGTGTGACAACCTGCCAAGCAGCGTATAATAGTCCTGGAGCTCTCTCGTGCGACATGATGTCGCTCTTGGGCCTCCCGCCGGTCGATGACGACATTGCCAGCAACGACCTCGCGCATGCACGATGCGCTCACATGTAGCTGCCACTGCGACCAGACTAAGGACGCTTCACGGCGGCCGAGAAGTTATAGGTATCGGGCTCTCTGTTGTAACTGATACACCCCATGACATGAGAGAGACTAAAGATTGTCTCGTGTAGTGTTATGTGCTGACGTTCCCAACGGCGACCGTAGCAGCTTAGTGGTCTCGAGTGAATCGTTCAAGTGCCAGGCGCACAAGCCAGGACTTGACATTGTCGGTCAGGACCTCACGTCCGTGCAGCGTACAAACTGGCGCGAGTGTTATGGTGTGTTTCGTCACACGGCTGGCTGCAAGGCCTCGTCGTGGACTGACTACAACGGCGGCACGTGCTGGCTGAAGAAGTCCGCCATGATCTCACGAGCGGTGGGGGCTCGATGGTTTTTGTACCAATGTACTAAACCTTCAGAAAACCATACCGCAATCAGTGGGTTTTCAAAGAAATGCAACACGGAACGCGAGGCATGACAGGTGGAACGGTAGCAATCTCACACGAAACAGGTTTTGGCAACACGATCTCTCTGCACGTTTCAAAGGCACGTAATAAGCGTATAACCGGTCACCTTGAATAAAATGCCCACGTGGAGATCTCCTACAGAAATGTCAAGGCCGTGACGCCACTCGTGAGATCACTCTTGCCCGTAGCAGTCTTCTTGAGCCAGCACGTGCCGCCGTTGTAGTTGGTCCACGACGTAGCCTTGCAACCAGCCGTGCGACGACACACACCACAACACTCGCGGAAGTTTGTACGCTGCACGGACGTGAGGTCCTCGCCAACAATGTCACGGTTGAAGGCCACGGCGCACGTAAACACCTCACCAGATACAATGGAACCGTCGAAGGGCCCCACGGGGGTCTCTGGTCGCGAGGTCTTCATCCAGCACGTGCCGCCGTTGTAGTTGGTCCACGAGTACGTGCGGCAGCCCGCGGTCTCCTCACACTTGTAGTTACACTGGAGTGCGTCCACAGCCGGCGTGTTGGCCAGGTCGTTGCCTGGGAAGTCGCCTTGGACTTGGGGTAGTTGCGAGCCACAGCGGCCTGACTGGACGATGCTGGACGTCGGCAGCAAGCCCGCGGCGTTGTTGTACGTCTGGTACGTGATACACACGAGCGAGGTCGACCACATGTACGCCCCACCACCCCGGGCGATGCATGCAGCCTGGCACTGCTCGAGCGTCTGGTTCGTCAAGCTTTGGTCGGGGCTGCCCGGGAACAAGTAGGGTCTGTCCGTGGGCGTACAGGTCATGGCCACAGCGGTCGGCGAGGCCGCGGCGACTGCCAGTGCGGCCACGACTAGAAAGCGCGCGACCATGGTGTTGATCCGAGTGGAAATCGAGAAATGCCAAGCGGATGCCACGCTGCCATGGAGGCCGCGAAGGTGCACCACCATGACTGCCATGGAGGCCACGCTGGTCTCCGGCCATCCCACGGAGACTCTCGGCGCGTGATGCGTGTCGTCCCATCGCGCGGGACCGGTCAATAAAAAGGACGCTTGAGCCATCTCAGACTCAGAGTGCACGTCATATATCACACAGTGACATCTCAAGGCACCGATGCTGACAGTCAAGTTCGACTGGCACGTGTCCACAGACAGTATCCACCATGCAGTGCCCTGAACGAAGTGAACTACCACTCCACTTCAAGTGGCGTGGCGTCACACCAACTGCTGCCTGACATCAAGACGTCGCTAGGACGAGGCATCACGGAGCACGGGCATGTGCCAACCACCGTCGTGAGCCGGCCGAAGGCGGGCGTGCTGCAAATCTGAGCAGCTTCAAGTTGGAATTCCCGCCGTGGGAGATTGCGTCAACCAATGGAGCGGTCGGGTTGACCAACAGTAGCCAGGGAGTCGCCTTGTGGTACCGGTACCTTCCCCCACCGAGTTCTTTTGAATACAGCTTGGTGATACTGGTGATTTCATAGCGCGGGCTCTCTCTCCTGCCCCATGCTCATGCTTGAATCGGAATCAAATAGCAGTCAACTCTATCATGTGTATTGTTTGTGATAAATAGCCATCTCTCATATACCCACACACGCCGACGACATCCAGCAAAAAACAAAAACAAACAACAACAAAAAAACAACCCTCGGGGGCCCTCATCGCGTGGAGAACTTGCGGTAGATGAGGTGGATCCGGTGGAGCACCTGGGCCGCCGAGGGGCGCGCCGCCGGGTCGCGGGCCACGCACTGCCGCGCGAGCTCGACCATGTCGCGCGACACGGCGTCGCCGCTCGCGCTGAACTCGAGCTGGAGCTTGCCCATCGAGACCATTTGGAGCAGCACGCCCTCGGGGATGCGCCGCATGCCGTCGCGGGGCTCGCGCGCGTACGCGTAAGGGGGCAAGTGGGTGTCGAGCTCGGCCAGCACGACGCCCAGCGAGTAGATGTCGGCCTTTTCGTCGCACCGGCCGCCGACCATGACCTCGGGCGCCATCCAGAGACTGGACCCGACGCCGTGCTTGGCCACGCCAAAGTCGGCGAGCTTGGCGTTGAGGTCGCGGTCGAGTAGCACGTTCCGGGACTTGAGGTCGCGGTGGAGCACGGCGGGTGAGAGCGAGTGCAAGTACGCGACGGCGTGGGCCACGTGGAGCGCGATCTTGGTCTTGTCGGCGTCAAAGCCCTTGGGGCGGTGCTCGACGCGGTCGAAGCGGTGGAGTCGCGCGCGGAGATCGCCGCCGTCCAGGAACTCGGTCACGAGACACAGGTCGGCGAGCGACCCCCAGGCCACGCCACGGAACGCCACGATGAACGCGTGCTCGAGCCGCGCGAGCACCTTGGCCTCGCCCAGCAGCGCCTCGACAAACACGAGATCCGAGCGGCGGTCCGCGACGATCCGTTTGACGGCCACGCGGTCGCCGAGGTACGAGCCCCGGAAGACCTCGCCAAAGGCGCCCCGGCCGACCATCTCGTGGACGAGGATCTGCTCGAGCGGGAGCCGCGCGGCCGCGATCACCGGGTCCACGCACGTGCTGGAGAGCAGCGCGTCCGTCGACGAGGCCTTGGACAGACGACGGGTCACGGCCGTCGACAACGACGACCGTGGGGACAGATCGCTGGCACTGGTCGTGGCCGACGAGCCACGCGGTTTAGTCCCCAGCGGTCGGAGCTGTGACGACGCGGATCCGCCAAGCGCCAAGTCGTCGTCGTCGTCGCCATGGCATGGCACGTGGAGTTGCTGCACGAGCGACGGCGTCGGTGCCATGAGCAACGGCGAGCGACGCAGCTTCCGTCGGACGAGGAAGAGGAGTAACGCTGCCGCGAGCAACACGACCGCGGCTGCCAGCAACACCGAGAACCGGCCCGGCTCGAGCCCGTCGTTGTCCGGAGTGAGTGGCGGTAGCCGTGATCGTGCGCACGCGGTCGCGGACGAGGAGAGATCGCCGTCCGAGTCCGAGTCGTCTTGGCATGGCGTCGGGCGCTCGCTGGCTGTGCCATGGCGGAGGGCCGGTCCGACGCTGGTTAGATCATCGCCGGATGACGATGATGACGTCGTGCGGTTAGCCTATGATAGTCCATGGAGGTGGTTAGTCTTTTGGACGGTAGGAGGCGACAAGAACCGGGAGCGGTCGTACCATGGGCGTTCGCGAAGAAGGGTCTCCGACGCGGCGCGTTTTCGCGTGTGCGCCGCGTCGATGCCGGTGCCGCGGCGCGTCCAACGGTCATCAGCGCGAGCGCGTCGAACGATCGGGTGGGGTGTTCGGTACAGTACAGTCCAGGTACGTACGTACGCTACGTCCCCTTCCCTAACCATGTCGCCGCATGTGGGGGCGATGGTTAGTTTTGGGCGGTCGGTGCTCTGCTGGACACATTGCCGCATCCGCCACACAACATGAACCCTTTCGGCCAGCTGCGAGCTGGCAATCTCCAAAACCAGGTACAGAAACAACCGTGGAACAAAGCTGACCTCACCCGGTTTTGGATCGGGAAGGCGCAGGTGGCCAGTCCCAGCCTGGACAGAACAAAAACACACACACAGGCCTGGAACAAAATCTATCGAGCCGAAGCCAGACTAAAACCAACACACTTCAACTCAAGGTCTCAGTCGTCTATCTCGAGGGCTCTCCCTCAATCCAGGAGTGAGGTTGGTAGTATCTTTCTACGTGTGGGGGATACGTTCGGCTTTTGTGGTCGGCCCCTGGGAGAGGATGGACATGGCTCTCTCTCCGTCGTCGCTCGAAAATTTGGGGCGTCAAACGCGACGGCGTTTCAGGAGCCTCCTCCGTCCAAATACACTCATCGGCGTGTGGGTTCTCACCAGTCGGGGGCGCTCCTTCCATGGGAATGGGGCCAGTAATGTCCAGCCCACGGGGGCTGCGGAGCTCGATGGGATGGATTAGGAGTTGGTGTTGATTGATATTGCAGTAATACGTGGGTTTTGACAAGGATCACAAGGACACGCAGCTTCGCCAGACTTGGTGGACGCGGTGGAGCACCTCGCCGGCGGTCGGCCGGTCCTTGGGGTCCACGGCCACGCAGTCGCGACCCAGCGCGACGAGGTCCGGGTCGGCGCCCGAGGTGAACTCGACTGTCAGCCGGCCGAGCGTGACCATCTGGAGGATCGCCGTGTCCGGGATCTTGCGGCCCGTGCCCGGCTCGGTCGCATGCGAGTACGGGTGCAAGTGCGTGTCGAGCTCCGAGAGCACGACGCCAAAGGAGAACACGTCGGCTTTGTCGTCGTACCGCTCGCCCATCATGACCTCGGGCGCCATCCAGAGGCTCGAGCCGACCCCGGCAGTCATGGTCGAGTCGATGCGCTCACGCGACACGCCGAAATCCGTGAGCTTGGCGTCAAAGTCGTGCGAGAGCAAAATGTTTTTCGACTTGAGGTCGCGGTGGAGAATCACGGGCTGCATCGAGTGCAAGTAGGTCATGGCGTGGGCCACGTGGAGCGCGATCTTGATCTTGTCGTGGTCAAAGCCGTGCATGCGGCGTTCCGACGACTCCCACTTGGTGAGCACCGACCGGAGGTCGCCGCCCTCCATGAACTCGGACACGACACAGACCTCGGCGAGCGAGTCCCACGCGACGCCGATGAACTGGACGATGCGCTCGTGGTCCAGCGTGGCCATCATCTTGGCCTCCGCGAGGAACGAGTCGATCTGTCGGAGATCCTTGCGGCGCTCGGGCAGCAGCCGCTTGATCGCCACGGGCGCGCCTTTGTACGTGCCCTGGTAGACCTCGCCGAATCCGCCACGGCTGAGCAACTTGCCGAGTTCGATCTTCTCCATCGGGATCCGCACGGCCGTGATCTCGGCGTCGTCCGCGAGCGTCGACGACGACTTGAGCCGCTTGACGCGCGTCTGGGTGTGGCGCACCGCGAGGTCTTTGGTGTGGGGCATGTGGCTGTAGTTGGCCGTCGTGTCGTCCAGCACAGTCGCGTTGTTGGCGTACCGCGTGCTCTGCTGGGTGCCGGCGTGGGTCGTCGAGAGCGACTTGGCGCGCGCGCTCGTTTTGTGTTGGCGCTTGCGGACGACAAATACCGCGATGGCGACCACGGCGAGACAGAACATGACGGCCACGGAGATCACCACCGCGTGGCTCGAGCCACCCGACTTGGCAGCGGTGCCGATCTTGGTATTCGCTTCGCTGGACGAACTGCCACTGAGGTTTCCTTTGCTGCCGGGCGACGACGAGCTCGACGAGTTCCGGGGCGGCGCGCTGGTCACGAGCGGTGGCGGCGTCGTCACGAACGCGGTCGAGGGCACGGGCGGCGCCGGCGTGGTCGGCGCAGTCTCCATGGAACCCGGTCGTTTCGCGTTGTGCTCGTCGTGGTCGGCTTCGTCCTCGTCGTCTTCGTCGTCCTCTTTTGGCGGCACTGTCGGCGGCGCGGTCGTCTGGGACGCGATGACCTTCTTGACCACGTCGACGAACTTGTCCTTGGCGTCGGTGACGTTCTGGGTTCCAGCACGCAAGACAGAAAGCGGTCAGGATGAGACTGGTTCCGCCCACTTTGGGCACGCATTCATCGTCGTGGAACGCACCACCGAGTCCAAGTCGAGCTCGCGCATAGTGGCGGGTAGTGAGTGGGCCAGCCGGCAGTGATCGCGCGCGAGTGTCCTACGCGGCCAAGTGATCCCGAGACGCGAGATGCCAACTGCCGTTGATCCATGACTTGGGCAAGTCCGTCGGTGAGCTCACGCAGAGGGTGGCGGCTCGCATGTGGACAGGACGGCGCCGCCCGATCTGACTCGCGTCCACATGGTTTGAGAGAGCCAGCGAGCGCCACACGACGAGCCACTTAGGAGTTTTGGGCCTTTTTTTCCAGGTGGCAACATCAAAAGTTCCAGGGTCTCACTTATCGACACTCGAAATGTATTGAGTTGTTATACGGTAAAGTTCCAGGAGATCATTTTCAAAGTTCCAGAGAGGCGTAGCGTCGTGGTGTAGATGTTGAGCCCACCTGGTGGCGTGCCGGGCACCCGCACCTTGCGCAATGGTGATCAGCCCTGCGCGAGCGGTCTCCCAGCCACTACACTTGTTGTGGGCTGTGGGCTCCGAGGGACATGGGTCTCCAGTCGTAGGGGATACTCCACATCAGCGGCTGGATTCTCCGCGTTGGAACGCCGCTTCGATAAATCAACTGACAAAGGACCTGCGTGTCCGGAGAAGGTCCCAAACTATTTGTTCCCGGAGACCGTACGTCGAAACGCGACTCATCCACTTGGACTCTTGTTGTGCTTGCTGTATTCAGGCAAAGCCCCCAACGCGCCAGATCGAATGGATGCGGTGGAGCACCACGGCGGAGGAGGGCCGTGCGGCCGCGTCGAGCCGTAGACAGTCGCGGGCCAGCGCCACGACCGCCGGGTCGGCCGCCTCGGAGAAATGGGCGCTCAGCCGGCCCTGAGAGACCAACTGCATGGCTACCATGTCGGCCATCTTGCGGTCCCCCGAGCCGGATTCCTTGAACTGCGAGTACGGCACGGCGTGCGTGTCGAGCTCTGAGAGCACGACGCCGAACGAGAACACGTCGGCTTTCTCGTCGTAGCGCTGGCCGAGCATGACCTCGGGCGCCATCCACAACGACGTGCCTACGCCCGCCGTCATCGTAATGTCTTGTCGCGTCTTGGACACGCCAAAGTCGATGAGCTTGGCGTCGAGCTCGGCCGTCAAGAGGATATTCCGCGACTTGAGATCGCGGTGGACCAGCACGGGCTGGAGAGAGTGCAAGTACGTCAGCGCGTGGGCGACGTGCACCGCGATCTTGAGCTTGTCGTAGTCAAAACCCGTGGCGCGTTGCTCGCGCGCGTACTGCGAGAGAAGCCGCCGCAGGTCGCCGCCGGGCATGAACTCGGTGACCATCGAGAGGTCCGAGAGCGAGTCCCACGCGACACCAATAAAGCGTACGATACACGGGTGCTCAAGCGTCGCTGTGAGCTTGATCTCGTCGAGAAACGCGTGGATCTGTGTGAGAACGCGCCGTCTCGCCGGCAGGATTTTTTTGACCGCGACTTGCTCGTCGTTGTAGGTGCCACGGTACACTTCACCGTACGCGCCCTGGCTGAGCAACGCCCCGAGCTTGATCTTCTCGAACGGTATGCGGATCGCTGTGATGGCTGGGTCGCTCCAGGGCCCTGAGTCGCTTGGCTCGGTTCGTGGTGTGAGCGCCACAGTGCTGTACGCGTCGCCTTGCTTGGTCGCGGGACCCGTTCCACGTCCTGGATTACTGTGCTCAGCATTTGGGCGCGCTCGTCTTCGCCACAATACGACCACCAGCGCCAGGAGGATCAAGGCGACGACACCGCCGACCACACCCCCGACAATCGCACCAGTGTGCGAGGAGACTGGTTCGGTCGTCGGACTTGGCGTGGGGGCCACCGTCGTGGGCACGGGCGTCGTAGTCGTGGGCGTCACAGTCGTGTTGGTCTCATTTGCCGGTGTACACACGGCGGTGATGCTCGCGACGCGCTCGGGGGTGAGCTCGATGAACTGGCCGACGGTGCACTGCTCATCGGCGTTGTTGCGGAAGAGCCGGTAGAGATCCGTGCACTGCACGATCGAGCACAGCAGCTCACGCTGGGCCTCACTGGTCGGCTGGATCACGCCCTGCCAGTCCGCGATCCCCGTGGCGTTACTACACGCCTCGAACGAATACAAAAAGGCATCGATGAGCGTGGTGTCGCAGTTGGTCTCGGAGGCACGGGTCGCGGACCCGTCTTGGGACGCCATCTCACTGGCCAGGTCGCTGATGACCGGAGGACGGAGGTGGTCGTGGGAATCGGAAATGGGACCAGCCACCGCGAAGGTGGCGCCGTGGATCCAACATGGAGAAGCTTGTGTGGTTCCCTCCTCAGGCAGCGTTGGCTTCGCATGGCAACGCCGCAGTAACGCATCATGTGGTCTGGTGTCGCAAAACGCTGTGAGCTGAGACCGTGGACCTTTGGGGCGGGAACACATGTACTCAAATAGGTGTGTATCAGACCTTCAAGATCCTTGTATCAGTAGCTGAGTTGGTACAATACTCCACCTGTTGAGGCAAAGTGTACTGATATATGGCGGAGGTCGTGATATCCCTCTTTCCCACGGATGGGATGGGATGGGTTGGCCTGTTTGACGGAAACTCTGTGGGAAGTTCCACGTTGCCGTTCTCGTACATGGCTGTCGTCCGTGGCTCTCCTGGTCCTCACAACACAGGCGTTGAGGCCACGTGATCGATGATGTTCTCACCGTTCTTTTGCATGGACGATTGGATTTGGTTTGGAAGGAACCTTCGGCGAACTTCTCAAACCATTCTACGGAGCACATGAGCTCGAAAAGTCTCCGAGTATGTCCCCGTTTGTAGCTAAACGGTGGGATTTAACGCGTGCACAGGAATCCACATCGCAATTAGGAATGACTCCATCCAATATTCAGTCGTGGAACGCCTAAAGAGTGAACAAAGCTTCCAAGGGGTGTTGGCCTCTCCGAGAGGTTTCGAATTTGAGGACAACCCGGCGTGTTGGATGACGATGCGGTCGGTGTCGGCAGCTATACTAGTACAGTAGATGTTTCCTATGAACGTTCGAGCCTCCTCTGAGGTGTACTGGAATGTATGAACTATTTGATGACCAATCCCCACGCTGGCCAAGAACTGCCCAGCCCGCCGGGCCACACGATCCGTGCGTCGCCACGGTGTCCAGACTTGCGTGACAGGCTTTGTGAAGCTTGCCAGAGTGCACAAATCTTAATACATTCCAGTATATTGGGTTTAAATACATCATTTGTACTGAAGTAGTTCACTATTATAGGAGATTGCCTCAGTGCATAGATTTGTGCTGGCTCTCTTGACGGTCTCAGTTATTGAAGTGCCCATCGCTGCATCCATCTCCCACCCACTCGGTTGCGCCGGCGTGACCGACACGCCCCGCATGGCTCTCAGACTCGTCGGTCGCGTGGCAAACACAGCGAGAGAGTCCGAGAGAGAGAGAGGAAGGGAGGGAGGGAGCAGCGACGGAGGACGATGGGCTCCAACGCGACCGACTGCTTCCAGCCGTGGAATGACAACTTTTATGCCTGCACGGATGCGACCGGCGGCATGTCGATCCCCGGGTTCCCAGTGGCCGAGAACGCCGCGAACCGCACGATCATCTGCTCCAAGTCCGAGTGCCAGAAACTCTTCAAGGTCTTTCGCGAGCTCGTGGCCTCCAAGTGCCCCGCGGCGCTCGACGAGGTCGTCAAGTTTCCCGACGGCATGTTCACGCAGTCGTACTGCCCCACGACGCCGGCGCCGACGACCAAGGCACCGACAACTACGAAGCCGGTGAAGACGACCCAGACCCCGGCTACCACGACCACGGCTCCGCCGACTCGTACGACACAGTCTCCTGTGGCATCGACAAACACCACCACGACCCCACCGGCTGGAACGACACAGTCTCCTGTGGTCGCTACCCTGACGCCGGCGCCAACCGCTGAGGCCACAACCAAAGGCGGACTCAGCACAACCACGATGGTGGCTGCAGGCGGCGGTGCTGTGGTCGTCGTGCTGCTCGTGATTATCGTTTTTATGTGTGTGCGCCGCCGGCGCAAAGATAAGCTGGAGCAGCCAACCACGCCGTACCAGCACCAGGGCTTTGCGTATGCTGACATCTCCACCGCACGGACCGAGGAAAGTGTGCTGACCGAGTCGGATTTGCTCCGTGGTGGGCTTGCGCTCGCTGCCGTACGGATCCCGTACCACACGCTCCAGTTTGGTGAAGTCATCAGCCAGGGTGGATCGGGGGAAGTCACGCGTGGCCTCTACAATGGGAAACAGGTCGCAGTGAAGCGACTCCTCGCGGCGCGGCGAAAAGATCAGGCTTCGATTCGCAGCTTTTTCAAAGAGATCGAGCTCACGGCGACGCTAGAGCATGAGTGTATCGTCAAGTTCATCGGCGTGTCGTGGGATATCCCCGCCAACTTGTGCATGGTCTCCGAGTTCATGGTCGGCGGCGATCTACGGTCCCTTCTCGCTTCGTACGCGAGAAACGGCCACGCGAACGGTCATGACGATAACAAACTCAAGATGGCTGTTCAGGTCGCCCATGCATTGACGTATCTCCACACGCTGCCGACACCCGTTGTCCACCGCGACCTCAAGTCACGTAATATCCTGCTCTCCAGTGAGGGCGACGCCAAGATCATCGACTTTGGCATCTCGTGCGAGCGTCAAGACGTGACAATGACTGCAGGGGTGGGTACATCGCTGTGGATGGCCCCGGAAGTCATGCTAGGCCAGCGGTACGATGAGAAGGCCGACGTGTTTTCGTTCGGCGTGATATTATCTGAGCTGGACACCCACGAACTGCCATACGACCACGCCCGCGACCCGGTGTCTGGTCAGAAGATCTCGAGTATGGTGCTGATGCAACAGATCTCGGAGGGCAAGATCAAGCCACGGTTCACAGAGTTGGCGGATCCGCTGATGGTCGCGTTGGCCATCGATTGTGTGGAAGTGGATCCGGCGAAGCGTCCATTGGCGTCTCAGGTGTTGTACCGCATTCACAAGAGCCTCCAGAGCGATCGAGAGTTGGCGGATCGGACACGGGCAGCGATCAACCGAAGCATGCTGACTGTGGAATCGAGCTCGAGGGGGTGGAAGCCTACTTCTCCATAGCATCGACAAGAAAGTGTCTTTATTGGAGCAAATTCTGCGATATTTCAATGGACTGGTGGTCATTCCTTGTATAACTGTGGATAGATCCTGTTAGTGTTTACGTTTTAAAGTGGATTCAACTCGGACAGCACGAAGTCCTCGATGGCCGATGCATGTGAGCTCGCTCCCGCTCGTGTAAAAAGAGCACTACTGACCGGAACAAATGACTCTTCGATCCCCCCCTCAAAAACCATTGCACTAGAAATCGTAGCTCCTGCACGTACTCGCGATTGTGTTCAACGTCATCAGACTCCGATCGATCGCCGTACGCGTATCCAAAGCCATCTGACGATCGTTACGACGGCTCTGATGGATCCGGTACAACACCTGCGACGCCAATGGACGCTTTGTCGGGTCCACTTGCAAACAATCC